>CM074923.1:2794190-2804436 GCA_037576815.1 Pangasius larnaudii | reverse complement strand
TATATATATATATATATATATATATATATATATATATATATATATATATATATATATATATATATATATATAAATTTAATAAATAAAAATAAATTAATTAATACATTTCATTAACTATTTCATTATTTTTGAAGCAATCTTTGAATTCAAAGGATTATAATAAATCTGTTGTGATTCTTGGATATATATCGCAAAATATTTCACGTTCACTTGGAACAAATCACGGTGTGATTTCAGAGTAAGTGCGACTGGAATAATGCATGTCCTTCATAATTATTAATATCATATATTAGATATTAATATATACACATAATATATATATATACACATTGTATACAGCTATATGAACTGTTGAGGTATATAACGAAAGTCTGCTCTGTTTCCTGTCATCATCATTACCACAATCAAGCTAGGTGTATTAATAGACAAGCAGCGTCTTTCTTCTGTTTTATTTCTGCAGCAGATATCACAGGCCTCATACAGCGTCAACAAACATACAGAGACAACATACAAGACAACAACATACGGAGACAACATACGGAGACAGCTGCACATTAACTGTGGGAACGATATTGCTTATGACGCTTAGAACGTATATTATTATATAAGTTTGAGATTGCACTTAGTATGAATAGTGCAACAATACAACCTGATTGGATCGGATCCCACTTGGCAGGGAGACAACAGAGCAACACCGGCTGTGCTGACTGGGTGGGAGGGGCATACTCTCTCTCTGCTGTCAATCAGAGCGACACTAGCTACTCTTAGGTGTCTGTGAGCTCATGTATGCAGAAGGGGGTAGATAGCGCTTTCCTTTCCTTTGCTGTACACACGCATCCTTCGAAACATGTAAAGCCAATGCATCTTTTCAAACTGCAGCTCATGCTATGTCAAAGCACACAGAACATGGAGGAAAGCACTATCCACTCTCACACATACCCATGACTGGTTAGTGTCGCTGTGTTTGAAAGGGGAGAGAGTAATACTATCCCTCGCAAGTTCTCTTGTGTTCCATTCACACGTAGCATTAGCATGTGTCCTGGGTGATCGGATGGTAAGTGTACAGCGCTTAGTACAGGTGTGAACAGGGTCAAATGTACGTCAAGCATGCATTGTGATCCGATCACTCAAACCACATTTGAAATTGGTCTGGGACGCGTATGTCCATATCACATCTGTAGTGTGAACGTGAATGCATCTCCCCCAGTGTCCCCCAGCAATGAAGGACCAACAAACTGGCCGAGTTATTGCCCTGGCTGGAAAATGCATGACCACTGAGAGACTCGCTAAACTGTAGAGCTCTCTTGCTGCTAGGCGAATGGATAAAGGCAATGCTATTTCAACAGCAGAGATGAAAGCAGCTGCTTTTCATAATTTCATCTGTTGTCTAATCTCTTATTTGTTTTCAAGTTTCGTTATCAGACCACGCAATTAAAATGTTTGAAACAGTTCATACAGGTACATGAGATAGGATTCATGGGACATTAATGCCTGAAAATAAATGAAGTGGAAGACAGATGTATGACATCAGATCACAAGTGGGTCACTGGAGACATGTTCATAATGTCAGGTGTAAAGTCTCAGGTGGCAGGCGTCAAGTTGACTGTCCACTTGTGATCTGATCTTCCAGGACGTATGTTAATGCCAGATTGGGGCCTTTGACTCCTGGCCATAACTTTTGAACCTAAAGGTGGTTTCCTGGTGCGACACTCTGGTGTCAAGTCCAAATTATACTTGAGAAAGATTTTGACTGAAATGAAAAGTAAGGACAATTTTCATCATGGTCTAAAATTCAGACAACACCATTTTTTTTTTTTTGGAAGGTTGTAGTTAAAGTTAAGGTTAGGGGCGGGGTTATCATTCACACCTTTTTCAAATGAAATCCAACCACATCACACATCTTTTCTGATGAATTTCAAATCATTTTTATAAGACCATTTTTTCCCATTAAATTGAGAATATATAGTCCTTGTTCATTGAAGATTAGTTGTGTTGTTGATACAGATTTGTAGGTTATGGACTTGACTGGATCTTTTAAATGTAACTAGTAAATGAAATTAAAATGAGATTGGCAGCTGAACATTTTTTAATGAAAATGTAATTGAGTACAAGAGCACGTTTTTGATTATATGCAGGCATCCTTTGCTACTTGACTAATGCTACTTAAGTGCTTTCCACCTCAGCCCTTTTGTTCCACAACACTGGGAGGCAGGACGTCGTTTCAGTTCAGTATTTTGCATGCAAATACCTGTGGCTGAAAATCCAGCGGCTTCTAAAAAAGAGGAATCTTGGTCCATCTTGTGTGTTTCTTCAGATGCCTGTCTTAGCGTTCTCAATCGCAAAGCATTTTGTAATGTTCTCCTCTGGTTAAGCAACACAGAAAGGAAGCTTCCTTTGCTTTCTGTCAACTGGACCAATTGGCTTTCTCGTATTGTCAGCCAATGTAGCATTTGTGGGAGATTTTAATGGTGTTAAGATGGCGTTAATAGTCAAAGCAGCACCTGTAATATCTATCTTAATCCCTTCACCTTCACTACAGAGCTACGAAGTTCATTCTTATATTGATAAGCAATTTTATTAAGGTTATTTAATGTTAATGGATCTTGTAGACTGATTTTAAAACAGTGTTTAAGGCTGAGCTTGGGATTTTAGGCTAGTGGAACGTTTTCCAAATTTTGCTTTTCTAAGAATGTTTGGTTCTGAAAATCGTTCCAACAACTTCATCGCAATAATACAATAATCTATAAGCACTACTGAATTCCTGATTCTGATTGGTCAGACGGTGTTGATTTAATTTTTCTGTAACAGCAGCTCTAGAGCAGTGCTGGCCGAAAGGTTTATATTACTGTTGTTTCGTACATAGGGATTTGTACAGCGGATAGTTCACATAAACAGATGCACACAAAACGGGTATAATTGTTGATATGGGGAATTTTATTTGACATTTATGGAAGGAGTCTTCAGTGACAGAGGAAAAGCTGTAATTTTAAGCAAAGAGTCAACCATGATGGTGAACTTAAGTCATTTTTGCAAACTTAGCCTACATTAACTCACAGATTATCCGTAAAACTCGTGTTTTTTGCTTTTGTTATGTTCTGTGTTCTCACGGCCATGATTGCAAATCTGATGTTTGTTTTTTTTTCACTTAAAACATTCCAGTGAAAAAGTTTGTTTCATAAAATACTGGTGCTCTCCAAAGTGTCATCACAGCAACTCTGGCTCAGTAACGTTCGTATTTAGCTCCACTAAGTGTAACTAGCCAGCTAGGTTTTGCATCACCCATCTCCATATTTCCTTTAAAGTTAGGTTGACATGTATCACTTACTAAAGAGGAATAATTCCAATCCAGTCCAGTCTCAGAGCTGAGCAGGTGGCTGTTAAGGGCTTGGTTCATGTACTCAGTGGCCCAGTTGCTGTGATTGCAGTCATTAGTGTTACAGTTAGTTAGTTACAGTGATGAATCTATAAAACTCCCTCTGGCTGTTTTGGTCTATGTACAATGCTGTGCACAAGTATTCACCCCCCCTTAAACTTTCCCACATTTTGTAGTGTTGAACTGAACTGGGCTTAACAGGGATTATATGCCATGAATCTACACAAAAAGGCCCATCATTTTTAAGTGTGGGGGGGGGGAAATCAATGTAGTTTCCAAAATCAGCTGGTGGAGGCATTATGTTTTCAGGTTGTCCTTCCGTGCACCATCTGATATTCTCGTTAGCGCAATATCTCCAGAACGAGTGGTTGAATGTTTATAGGATTTGTATGGAATTATCATTACAACCAGAAAATCACAATATATGAAATATTTTTTTCTTCAATAACTTCCTTCCTGTTTGAAGTAGAGTTTTAGGTGGAGTATTTGAGGTACTACCTAGAAGGACTAGACTTGTTGGAGGTGGAGGCATCTCCACCCATAACGTCGACATCGAGTTC
Source organism: Pangasius larnaudii (assembly GCA_037576815.1). Lineage (NCBI taxonomy): Eukaryota > Metazoa > Chordata > Actinopteri > Siluriformes > Pangasiidae > Pangasius > Pangasius larnaudii. The sequence goes on along the minus strand of CM074923.1, from coordinate 2,800,503 downwards.
TACTTGTTTAATAATGGATTAAATCTCACTCTGTGGGATGTTCAATGGGAGCTTTGGGATATATTTTTTTTAATCAAACCCTTTTCTAGAACTTCCAGACCAGCTCCTTGTTTGTTTAGATATGTTCTCTAACAAACCCACAAACATTTGTATTTATATCAAGGTCAAATGACATTTTCATTGCACGTAGCTCGACTCCAATAACCTAATTGCGTGACTTCTGATGGCAAACTGGTTGCATCAGAGGGGTGAATACTTATCTTATGCAATCACTTTATGCATAATTTAGTGTTGATACTTTATTCATAATCCTAGTGATTCCATTTCAGTTCCTTGTTGTAACGCTACAAAAGGTGGAAAAGTTCATATTACTTATGCAAAGCGCTGTACCTCCTCACTCCAATTAAACTATGACAGTGATAGAGTGTACACATGTTGGAAATCAGTGTGTGACAGTGAGTTTCTCCTGCAGGCCAGCAAGTATCACTGGCAGAGTCAAAATGTCAAACAGAGCGGCGTGGACGACATGGTGCTGCTCTCCAAGATCACCGAGGACGCCATCGTCGAGAACCTCAAGAAGAGATACATGGACGACTACATCTTTGTATCCTTTCACTTCAAGCGCAACTTCAGTGGCATTACAGTTAAACTTACAGTTGAGTGCAAAAGTTTGCACCCCTTTACTGATGAACTGATTGTTATTAGTTGTTAGTCATGCTAGCATTTCTAAGTAATTAAATTTGTGCCAAAGGTATTGAACGTAACTTCTTCAAGAAAGGAACAAAAATACACAATGGAAAAGAAGAAAAACAATGAACTCAGTGGCAAAAAATTAACAAGGTCTTCAAATAAACAGCATTCTTTGTTAACAGTTTTCTAAGCTTCCTTTACGCTAATCATGGTTTATTTCAAAGTTTTCGTTTACGCTCCGCAAGTTTACGTTCACCGTTCTGGCACAAACCTCTCGTGTGGGCGGGCTTAACAGAGATTTACTCTCATTGGCTAGTGAGATTTGGATTGACAGCTCCCTGACCAGGAAGTAGACACATTACAAAACTTGAGTGCATTGTAGACATGTGAATGACAATAACATAAATCTATATGTGATAAAAAATAAATAAATAAATAAATAAATAAATAAAATAAATAGAACACATAACGAATGGTCTAAATAAAGACAGAATACTGCATACTGTACAGGAATAAAACTTTTATGGATTTTATAGATTATCTCAGTTACACTAACATACCTCAGGCTGCCTCGAGTGTCCATCTGATGATGATGATGATGATGATGATGATGATGCTCTGTGCTGCTCCTGAGAGCGCTTCTCGAAAAAATAGTCTTATGAGACTACCCAAACCTCAAATATTAATTACGAACTAATATACTGACTAAGTAATTAAGGAAGTAATTAAGTAATTTCCACTACAAAGTACAAAGTACATCCTGAACTCTCTCCAAAATTCACGCCACTGAAGTCTCCACTTCCAGGTCTTCCAGACTTCCAGGTCAGGGAGCTTTCGATCCACATCAGATAGCCAATAAGAGTAAATCGCTGTTAAGCCCGCCCACACGATAAGTTTTTGCCAGAACGGTGAGCGTAAACCTGCGGAGCGTAAATGAAAACTTTGAAATAAACCATGATTAGCGTAAAGCAAGCTTAGAAAGCTGTTAACGAAGAATGCTGTTTAATTGAAGACCCTGTTCAATCTTTGCCACTGAGCTCATTGTTTTCAGTTTCAGAGTGTTTTTCCTCTTTCTCATTGATATTTTTGTTCCTTTCTTGAAAAGTTACATTCAACACTTTGGGCACAAATTCAATTCAATACATTTCTTATTAACTCACCTTGCAAATTTTCACTTCCTCTAAAAAAGACTAATGGAGGAAGTGATTGAAATAGATGTCAGTCATGAATGCCAATCTTCTCAGGGAAGGAGTACTCGTTTGAGACTGGTATTTATAAATCCAGTTAGAGACAACTGCTCAAATATGTACACAGAAGGTCACAAATACTGAATACAACAGGGTGTCCAAAACATCAGGAACCAATGGGTGTCTCTCTTGAAGTTAATAAGACAAAAAAAATAATAATTGATTGTTTGATTGATTGATTGACTGATCGATTGATTAAATGCAGCTTGTCATATTAATGAAAAACAGCAAAATCTGTCCAGAAGACTTTACCATATTGGAAAACATACTGACTGTTACAAAGTGCTGTTAAATAAACACCCCTTACAGAAAATGGCACATATTATTGTTAAGTAGCATGTTTTATATTCCATTTATTATTCGGATTAAATTACGTGAAGCACTCGCCATACAAATCCCTGTGTAAATTGTTACTGTAGAAACGATAACATATTAGAATGGAGGCTTTAATATAAACCTGTGATTTGCAGCTGCACTACAGTCAGAGCTGAAAATTACAGAAAATTAATCGCCACCTTCTGACCAATCAGAATGCAGAACTCAACAGCGCTGTGGTAAAAGAGCACTTGCTAATACTGTCAGTGGTTGCTAGTTCTTATGAGTCATGTTAGCTAGTCCGAAAAACTCACGCCTCCAATTTTCACTTCCTTTAATAGGAGCTGAACATTAACTAGAGGAAGTGATGAGAGTACATCAGTCATATCAGAATAAGAGACTAGCTTTTAAACTTTATACTTATTCAAAGTAATACATTAAGGTAGATTGACACACACACACAAACACACACACACACACACACACACACACGAATAAAATAAAAGACATTGACACGCCTTATTTTATGAATTTGCATGGCTGTTCGTGTTAGCACGTTCTAACTAATTGATGGCTGATTATGAAATTTCGGAGGCTTTTGCTTTTTGCTTTGTGTGTGTGTGTGTGTGTGTGTAACTCACACCTTATGTAACCCACATTCACACGGCATGCGGATCAGTAGGGCCGAGCCGTTCCTCTTTTCACTTAGAAACACACTTCTTTGTTTTTGTCGCACGCACATGTCAAACATCAGTGTTTTGCTACAAGAAAAATTTTCAGAAACACCAATCAGGAACATTTTGAGGATTAAAAACCAAACCGAATCAAAAGAAATATGTCCTTAACTCCTATCTCTAGACCTACATTGGATCTGTCTTGATTTCAGTGAATCCTTTTAAACAGATGCCATATTTCACAGATCGAGAGATTGAGCTTTACCAAGGAGCTGTAAGTCAATCACACTGATCACATGATCACTTTACATCTGTCTCTGCACACACAGTGCTGGAAAAATGATTATTATTAGCTAGCTAGAAATTTGTTAGCTAGCCCACTGGGGAAGGGAAACTTTGGTGCGTTGCCCAATCCCATGAATAACTGAATAAACTAAGAAATGGTAGCTAGTGTAATTTAATAAATTACGGCAAGCTAGTTAGCTAGGCAAGACACAAATGAGCGATTCCTCGTCACATTTTATTTTATTTTTTTTTTCGCGATCTTGACAACAAGTCAGCAAGTTGTTAGCCAATGTCTGGCTGTGAGCTGTCATGTTTTCTCTTCACATTGCATGTAAAAAAATACTGTGGCACATTTATCAAGCTGGATACAAACAGATTTAATCAGAAATTATTCGTGCGTGAGTGTTTACATTCGTATCCTAGCCGTGTTCCTGAGTGTGTGTAAATTTACGTGTAAGAAGACTAACTAAAGTAAACCTTGACTTGATAGACTTCAGAACATATAATTCATATGGATTACTGCTTTTTTATATCTGAAATATACTGCGGAGTTTAAATAGCTTATTTTTATTACGTTTACAGCGTTTAGCAGACGCCTTTACCCAGAGCGACTTATAAAAGTGCTTTGGAGTCTCTATCAAAACACATCCTCATGCTACATTTCTTCTTCTAGAGATTAGAAAAACGAATATCCTGTACTATGTACTATGTACTATATACTAACTTGAGTATTAAGTGTGTAGAAGCAAGAAGAAAATCATCATCACAGCATCAAAGAATATGATATGAGATGCCATTTAGCGATTTAGTCATTTGGCGCTGGAATATTTTCCAAATGATTGTGTAGTACAGCAAGACATGTTTGGTGTCTGAAGTTTGCTTGTTTTCTTTTCACTGGATCTACAAGGCTAATGTAGTTAAGTAGCTAAAGACTTCATTTGGCTCAGTGACACCAAATCACTTCTAACCCGGCCTCCAAACTTTAGGCCACGCCTCCTACCGGAGTCTGTGATGTTGTTTTGTTCATTTTTGTAGGCATATCAGAAACCACATAACGGTGTGAAGAGCTCGATGTTTGCTATGTTCAAGGCTAAACTGGTGGCTACATCAGCCTTGTAGCTTCGGTATAACACTATAAAGCTGTGAATTGGGTTATTCTGGTTAAACTGTTGCTTTAACTTGTAAAGAGAATCTCTCTCTTAGCCTTTAGTGGTTTATCAGAACAATGTAGATCTTCTTAGGGTTTCTTTAAAACCATCACTGCCCTAATGTGTGTGTAATTATTAACGTATACACCATGTTTAATATGTATTTTATATTCAGTGTGTAGTTCATTAGATTCAGTACATTACAATCTCCTCACCATCCTCCAAATGTCCTCATGGTTACTTCCTCTTTATCTTCCTCCTCGGGTTCTGCTTCACTGACTATCCTTCTCTTTATTCTGCTGTCTCTCTCTCTTTGCCTGTCTCTCTGTTTCTTTCTGTCTTTCACTCCCTCTCACTCTTTTGCTGTTTCTCTCTCTCTCTGTCTCTCTTTCTTCATGTCTCTCTTTTACTCTCTAATCCTTTCTTCCTGTCTTGCTCTATTTCTCTCTCTCTCTCTCTCTCGTTCTTTCTTGCTGTCTCTCTTTCACCTTGTCTCCGTCATCTTTGCTGTATCTCTCACTGTCTGTCATATACTGTGTCTCAATTTCCTCTCTCTTTTTCTCTCTTCCTCTCTCTCTTCCTATTTCTCTTTCTCTCTTCCCTCTCTCTCTCTCTTTTCTGTCTTTCTCTTCTTGCCTCTCTGTCTGTCTATTGCTCGCTCTTCCGGTCTCTCTCAACCTCTCTCACTCTCTCTCTTTCTGTCTATTGCTCGCTCTTCCGGTCTCTCTCAACCTCTCTCACTCTCTCTCTTTCTGTCTCGCTCACTCACTCTTCTTGTCTCTCTTCCTGTCTCTATCTCTTCTTGCCTTTCTTTTGTACTCTCTCATCCTTTCTTCTTGTCTCGCACTCTCACTTCCTGTCTATCTCTATCTTTCACTTTGTCTTTCTCTTTCGTCCTGTCTCTCTCTCTCTCTCTCTCTCTCTCTCTCTCCAGGCCCAGTATGAAAACCCACCTCACATCTATGCCTTAACAGACAACATGTACAGGAACATGATGATTGACAGCGAGAATCAGTGTGTGATCATCAGGTGACTAAAACAAAGCTGCACACTTAATAACATCACAACACCTTATTCAGGTTATTAGTCGGCACATTATCTGGCACGGAGACTGTGGTTATGAACCACCGCATGATGAAAAATGACAGCTTCATGAGTATGAGTTACAGCTTTAGGGCTTTACAGTCTGTGATGAAGGCTGTTGGTTAAAAGAGAAACATGCAACACGTTTGAGAAGTAACACTACTTTCTGATGTGAAGGTCTTATTATGTTCTTATACCACATCTCTTGAACACACTACTCACTAAAGGCCATGCACAAAGTAGGCCATTTGAGCAGCCTACTAAAAGACCATTCCCAGAATTCCTGTAATGTGCTATTTTTTCGTACACACACACACACACACACAGACGCACAAATATACATATATAAGTATAAGCTACCCAGCCATTTTATATACACTGCTCAAAAAAATGAAAGGAACACTTTGAAAACACATCAGATGCAGCAGGCTACACCTGATGCAGCAGGCTATTCCATTTTGCTGAAATTTTATTGCAGCAACTCAAAATGGTACGCAGTAGTTTGTATGGCCCCCACGTGCTTGTATGTATGCCTGACAACGCCGGGGCTTTCTCCTAATGAGACAACAGATAGTGTCCTGTGGTACTTCCTCCCAGATCTGGCTCCTGGACAGTCTGCGGTGCTACCTGGAGGAGGCGGATGGACCGAAAGAGGTGTTCTATTGGATTTAGGTCAGGCGAGCGTGGGGGCCATTCAATTCCTTCATCCTCCAGGAACTGCCTGAATGCTCTCGCCACATGAGGCCGGGCATTGTCGTGCACCAGGAGGAACCCAGGACCCAGTGTCCTCAATAGCACGTATTGATGTGCCATCCTGGAGGAGTTGGACTGCCTGTGCAACCTCTGTAGGGTCCAGGTATCGCCTCATGCT
>CM074923.1:2775415-2794090 GCA_037576815.1 Pangasius larnaudii | reverse complement strand
ACCAGATCAATATCCCAGGAGTTTAACTGACTTGATGCTGTACTCTGATTAAAAAGTGTTCCTTTAATTTTTTTGAGCAGTGTATATAGTATATAGTGTTCGCTACTATCCACTATGGTTTCAGGCATCCGCCTGGGGACTTGGGTGTTTTATTGGTGCTCACATATATGGGGAAAATGCTATAGCTCAGAAAAAAAAAGGAGGCACAACCTGCGTGTAAATCAAGCTACACGATTCTGCAGGCGGCTTCTTACGTGCATATTCATACAAGAGGCGACTATTATGTGCTATTGCCAGAGACACTGGGAAGTGAGAATGATCGAATTGAAACACTTTATATAACATAAATGTATATGAACTACAATAAAGACAATAGATACTAGTGACTAAAATGTGTACAAATCACAAATCACTTAGAGCTACATAGCTAAGAAAATCATTGAAGGCTGTCTAACCCCAAAAAGAATGTCCAAATCATCATATACTTGCTTCAAGCAATGTCAACAGGCTTTGAAATAGCAGCTTAATCTGTAGATGGTGGAAAAAAATAAGTGGAACTGCCATCAAAGGTTGTGGGGCGGGGCCTAATGACACCAAACTGCATTGAGCCAATATAGTGATTCCAAGATGGCTGCTGCATGATGTTACAGAAAGCCACACTGGGTCGTAAACCACATCAGCAAGTCACTGTAGAACTGGATGTGGTTTAAGGCAGTAGATTTTGAGTGAAACAGATACTAGCCATTACATGCTAGTAACATTAGCCTCCTAGCTCAAAACTATAAAGCCAACATGTCTTGGAAGTTGTACAAATAGTCAATCATTTAAGTCAGGGACTTAACACAAGCTGTATTTGACTCAGTATTATTAATAAACTTTCAGTATTACGAGTGTCCTGAGCGCTTCTGAGTTTATAACACATACTCTGAGCACCCCGTCCACATTACTGGGTTTTTCTCAGAAACTGTGAGGAACTAAGTCCTCGCATCATTTCCTCCCTGGTTAGAAGAAGTGCTAACTTGTTGCTAACTGGCTCATTTTAGGTCTCAGACTTCACCATGTTTAGCTCATTCTTACAACAGAATCAGAGCAATCATATTTTCATTAAATTACACTATTTTTTTTTTTTATACACTTCCACTACCACATCCTGTGATTTTAAAGTACACTGACAAATATTTGCAGCATATGTGTGTGTGTGTGTGTGTGTGGGACAGAAAGACAGAATGTGTTAGAAAGGTGTGTGTGAAAGTATGATATGATCTGCTGTGGTTTTGCTCGTTTTAAAGTTGTGACCTTTTTTTTTTAATTTACAAAACAAATATATGACAACATTATCAAGTGAGTGAAAAAAAGGGTGAAGTGACTTGAGGCCAAGTATGGTGACCCATACTCAGAATTTGTGCTCTGCATTTAACCCATTCAAGTGCACACACACAGTAGTGAAAACACACAGACTCGCACATAGTGAGCACACATCCGGAGCAGTGGGGAGCCTTTTTTGCTGCAGCACCGAGAGAGCAGTTGGGGGTTCGGTGACTTGCTCAAGGGTCTCACCTCAGTCGTGGTATTAAGAGTGGAAGAGAGCGCTGGTCATTCACTCGCTCCACCTCCAATCCCTGCCGGACCTAAGACTCAAACCCACAACCTTCAGGTTAACTTCAAGCCCAACTCGCTAACCATTGCCCATATCAGACCATACCAAGAAAACTAAGAAAGTTGAGATCCGCCTGTTTTTGGGAACCGACTCCGAGACAGCCTTCCTGGGACTGGACCTTATTCTGACGCTGCTCAAACTCTCCCTGTTCTTTAAGTAAAAAATAAATCTAAAATGTTTTTATGTTGCTATATACTGTATACATTTTACAATATACGGATAAATGCTGCTTTTCATATATGAGGAAGTACAGTTGAGTGCAAAAGTTTTTCCACTGAGCCAGTTTTAGGCTGTGTTCTAGAAGAAGGAACTACTTCCTGAATACAGAAAATATCTCAAGCCCAGACTTGAGTACCGTAGCCCTAAAGAAACGGCACACAAATTGTCTTGGTTTATATATTTATTGTCCTCATTTTGCTCTAGAGGTGTGTACATTTTTGCACTCTGCTATATACAGATGGTAAGGACAAGCAGTTTTATAAATTTCACTTAGGTTATGTATAACGTTGAATAAAACAATGCATTCTATACATGCAATTATTTAAAATCAAGGACCAAAATGGAGACAAAACAGGAAAGATGTCATAAATTAGATTGGTTATTAGGTATATTACAATATACTGTATCTGTGTTATGTTAGAGGAGAAAAAGATAATGTGTGTATCGTAGACAATTAAAGTGCATGTGTGTGTGTGTGTGTGTTTGTGTGTGTGTGTGTGTGTGTGTTGTGTGTGTGTGTGTGTGTGTGTGTGTGTGTAGTGGAGAGAGTGGCGCAGGAAAAACAGTGGCTGCTAAGTACATCATGGGCTACATCTCCAAAGTGTCCGGCGGTGGAGCTAAAGTTCAGGTACTCCGTATTCTGGAAGATTCTCAGATATTCTCGGACTCTCTCTTTAGTCCCCAGTTAAGCTGTGACATTTTACTCTTATACCACAGCGCTGTTGATTGGTCAGAAGGTGTTGATTAATTTTCTAGAACAGCAGCTCTGACAGTACAGTGGATATAAAAAAAATCTACACACCCCTGTGCAAATCACAGGTTTATATTAATGTGCTGGCTCTAATACGTTATCGTCTCTATAGTACCAGCTCGTTCACAGGGACTTGTACGGTGGACAATCCACATAATCGAAGTTTAATAATAAACAGATTGCAATTTAACGTTAATGTACCATTTATGGAAGGAGTCTCCAGTGTCAGTGCTTTGTAACAGTTACGGGAAAGTCTTCAGGACAGAGGGTTGCAGTTTCTTTAACATGACAAGCTGCATTTTTTTAACTTCAAGAAAGAAAAAGAAGAGAATAAGAGTAGCTCCGTTTCATCACACCACCTTGTTGTTAATTCTTTTCCTATCACAGTACAACCCAAAAGTGTTTTATACCTTACATATCACATTTGTATGACAGATTTAGAAAGAATTTAGTGATCTCTTGTGTAAGTGCTTGTGTATTTATTTCTTTGTTCCTCAGCATGTAAAAGACATTATCCTGCAGTCCAACCCTCTACTGGAGGCCTTTGGGAATGCTAAAACGGTCCGAAACAACAACTCCAGCCGCTTTGTGAGTCTCATAACACATCTCTTTCAGGACAAATCTCTTATCACTGACTGCACTGTGTGTTTCTGTGGTGAGCTGCATCGGTCTTGTCTCGACTGACAGGGGAAATACTTCGAGATCCAGTTCAGCCGAGGAGGAGAGCCAGACGGAGGCAAAATCTCCAACTTCCTGCTAGAGAAATCCCGAGTCGTGAGCCAGAACGAGAACGAGAGGAACTTCCACATTTTCTACCAGGTCAGAATGCGAGAGAGGAGGAGAGCAAGAAAACGCACAAAGAGAAGCAGAAGACGGGAAAAAGGAGAAAAGGAGAAAAATAAACCAGTTGCTTTTTTGCTACAACAAAAAAAAAAACTACAAATTTCCACACCAGGTTAAACAGAGAAGGAATAATAATAGCAACGAGAAAGAAACAGAAGAACAGTGAACAGAAGAACAGAGTGTGTGAGAAAGAGTATAAGTGAAAGAGAAAGTCTCACCTCATACATGAAACCAACTGATTTCACCTCAGAGAGCTTTTTTTTTATCAGTGCATTTTTTCATCTCTAATTTAACATCCATAATGATAACTTTCGGCCTATTAGTTTGTTAATTTATCATTTTATTAATACATTCGAGGGCAAAAAGATTCATTCTTTGATCCCTGTTTTTGAATATAAGAAACTACCTGAGCATGAAACATACCTTTGCAATTCAATATATGAGTCTGTAGTGGGAGTAAATTATACATTTATAAATTATAAATATAAATCTCCAAGCAAATGATTTGGTCGTGCTTCTAGGATACACACTCTTCTCATGCAAGTGGCCATTGTGAAGATATTTCTGGTTAATACATCAAACAGAGATGTGGACAAAGTGGCTTACGGCATTTTATAAGCTGATCTAAGTTTTTGGTTTTTAATACGACATGTTAATGATACGGATATTTTCGTATTCTGTAAATGTCTTGATTTTTAAAAAAAATAATTTCTCAGTACAGCTGAAAGCAAACGTTTGCCATCTCCCATCATTTTTAAATAAATAAAAGGAAAACGTACATCTATTTTACATTTTATCTACATATAAATGAGGATTTTTCACGAAGCTAAACATGAAATGTAGGTGCAGCAAGACACCAATCTACAGAGTTGTTTTTTTTTAACGTAGTTATCTCGTGGTCAACACATACTGTTTCGTGCAGCTCTTACTGGTCTCTCAGGTTTCTTTCAGAGAAATAATTTTTTTGCGTGCACTCTAGATAATTTTCCGTTTTTAAATGTTTCTTTTCTGAAGAAAGAACGGTATGGTGTGCTCATGTGGTGATAACGCAGTTTTTATTGTTCTTTCAGGGAAAAACAAATCTTGGTAAAATGACACATTTTTGCACGGCCATGACATAATGTTCCGTTTTTACAAGATTTTTTTTTAACATTACGTTTTTTCTTTGTGTTTTTGTTTTGTTTTGTTTTGTTTTAGCAACGGTCTCTTCAAAATCTTAAAGCAAAAATCAACAAAATTTGTTTTCAGACCTGATTCAAAGAAGGCAGTGTGTGATATCTGTCATATAACCGTTGTAGCAGTTATAAGAGACACATACGGAACAAATGGGGTCGAATATTACAATCTGACAGGATATAGAAGTTGTTCAGAGGTTGAGGAAGAGGTTGGAGGCAGCTGTAAACGCAAAGATTGGCCTATAAGAAAACACAGAGAAAGTATTTCTCTCACATTCAGAAAGGGAGATGCAAACTTACAAAGAAAATATCATCATTTTTCACCATGCTGGTTACTCACAGTAATGAAGGAACATCTGAGAAACCAAACACATTACATATCTTGTTTATGTACATTACATTTCGTTGTCATTTTCATTTTGTCCTAAGAGTGTGCAAACTTTTGACTGTAATGCCTGTAATCGTCAATAATCTCTCACTCATTTTGGTTGCAGTTGATCGAAGGCTCTTCGGCCCAGCAGAAGGAAGTTCTAGGGATCATGACCCCTGACTATTACAACTACTTAAACCAGTCAGGAACCTACAAGGTGGACGGCACCAACGACAGCAGCGACTTCCACGAGACGATGGTGCGTCACTCATCTCACCCTGCACTTTTAGTGATATGATTAATAAGGAATAAAACACTTGGGGCTGGGCTGTTATAGGAAAACAATCAACGAGAGGGTGGCGTGATTCCCAAAGTTGATCATTTTCCAATAGCAGCATGTCCTTGAAGTGTTTTATTCGTCTTACGCCACAGCAGTATGCCCATGCAAATAACTGGATATTCACATCATACTTTTTTTTTATCAGTTTATAGTTACATTTGTTAGATTCTCTTGAAATTAATAAGTTGCGTCATGTTACAGAGAAAACAACAAACTTCCCATGGTGGAAAATGTATCGATTGTTAAGGCACTGACACTGGAGACTCCTTCCATAAATGCTAAATAAACATCTCCTTGCAGGAAACTTCATCATATCAGTCGTTAAATAACGACACACTTATTTAAAAAATCTGTTTATTATTAGTTTAGGTTATGTCGTGTGTTTGTTATGTTCGTTGTGAGTCCTTCTATATGAGTTTCTATAGTAACAATAATGTGTTCAAAAATATATTCTTGTGTTTGTATCATTGATTGAAGATGTTACTGATTGCAAACCAACTCTAAATGACTCTGTGTGTGTGTGTGTGTGTGTGTGCGTGTGTGTGTGTGTGTGTGTGTGTGTGTGTGTGTGTTGCAGGAAGCCATGCAGGTGATCGGGATCCCTGGAGAGAATCAGATGCAGGTCCTTCAGATTGTAGCTGGAATCTTACATCTGGGCAACATCAGCTTCATCGAGGTGGGAAACTACGGCCAGGTGGAGAGCACAGACTGTAAGTGTGGACATGAGTACGCTCGTGTTTCTTTATTCTGAAACCTTCTTATGGGTTTTTAGTTTCTCTAAAATCCAGTCTGAATAAGGACACTTTCAGGTCTGAAATGAGGCTGAACCAAGAACTGGTTTATTTTAACAATTACTAAAACTAATCACATACACTACTAAACTAACTAACTACAGATGTGGACAAATTTGTTGGTACCCTTCCACGAAAAAAGAAGAACCCACAATTTTCTCTGAAATAACCTGAAACTGGCAAAAGTAATTCATCATTGTTTATTCCATATTTAAGAAAAATCATACTTTGCTTCTGATTTTTGATTCAACAGAATATTTTAAATAGTAAAACAAATGAAAATGGACACAAATGATGGGACCCTTAGCCTGATAATTTGCTACATAACCTTTGGAGGAAAACAAGTGATTTCTGTAGCTCTCACTGAGACTTGTGCAGCTGTCAGCAGGTAGTTTGGCCCACTCTTGCTGAGCAAACTGCTCCAGCTGTCTCAGGTTTGTCCAGGTTTGAAGGATGCCATCTCCAGACTGCATGTTTCAACTCTGTCCATAGATGTTTGACAGGATTCAGATCAGGGCTCATAGAAGGCCACTTCACAATAGTCCAGTGTTTTGTTCTTAGCCATTCTTGGATGCTTTTAGCTGTGGGATTTGGGCCATTATCCTGTTGGTGGACCCATGACCTGCGACTGAGACAGAGATTTCTGACACTGGGCAATACGTTTCGCTCCATGAGATTTCATTGTGCTCTGCATAGATTCAAGGCACCAAAACCTAACCGAGCCTCCTCCATGTTTCACAGTAGGAATGGTGTTCTTTTCTTTGAAAGTTTAATTTTTTCGTCTGTGAACATAGAGCTGATGTGACTTGCCAGAAAGCTCCAGTTTTGTCTCATCTGTCTTGTCAATATGCATTTTAGTAATTTCCAGTCTGGCTTTTTTATGGTTTTCTTTCAACAGTAGAGTCCTCCTGGGTCTTCCTCCATTGATCCCACTGTCACTCAAACAGTGACGGATGGTGCGATCAGACACTGATGTATCTTGACCTTGGAGTTCAACTTGTATCTCTTAGGAAGTTTTCCTTGGCTCTTTGTTTACCTTTCGCACTATCCTTCTGTTCAATCTGGGGGCAATTTTCCTCTTGCGGCCACGTCCAGGGAGGATGGTTACAGTCCCATGGACCTTAAACTTCTTAATAATATTTGCAATTCTAGTCACAGGAACATCAAGCTGCTTGGAGATGGTCTTATAGCCTATACCTTTAACATTCTTGTCTATAATTTTCATTCTGATCTCCCCAGACAACTGTCTCCTTTGCTTTCTCTGGTCCATGTTCAATGTGGTGCACATGATGATACCAAACAGTAGAGTGACTACTTTTCTCCATTTAAATAGGCTGAATGACTGATGACAAGATTGAAGGCATGTGTGATACTAATTAAAGAAAACAGTTAGTTTGAAATATCACTGTAATTCAATTATTTATAATCTTTTCTATTGGTACCACCAAATCTGTCCAGGCCATTTTAGAATATCTTTAGAATATTTTACATTTTAGAATATCTTTGCTTTTAATTTCTTCACTTGGAAATGAAGCATTGCTTCAATGAGCTGTAAGGGTGCCAACAAATTTGTCCACGTCTGTATTATTCAGAAACACAGGGCTGCATGCTTATCATTAAAAAATGATATCCAAATGTAATGCGTGTGCTGTTAAATGCTCTCTGTATTGCTCAGTGCTGGCCTTCCCCGCCTACTTGCTGGGCATCGATCAGAACCGGCTGCAGGAGAAACTCACCAGCCGGAAGATGGACTCCAAGTGGGGCGGCAAATCCGAGTCCATCGACGTGACACTGAATCAGGAGCAGGCGTGCTACACACGTGACGCTCTCGCCAAGGCCCTGTTCGCTCGTCTCTTCGACTACCTGGTGGAGGTCTGGATTAAAGCATTTCCAGCACAATTTCTTGTGTTTGCCACAGACAGAAAAGGTGCAGATTGACAAATTAAGTATTCTTACAAAGTAAGAAAAAAAAAACACTTTGGAGCATGCTGTTTTAGGAAAATAATTTTTAAAAAATTATATTTCCTCTTATACCACAGCAGTTTGCCAATAATTATAATGTTTTATTAATTAAACAGCAACACATCACACTTTTTTTTCACCCATTTATAGCTACATTTAATGTTGTGAAACATCCCCAAAACAAGTTAGTTCCTGTTCCTTCACCAGCCGCTCTTTTTTCTTTCTCTTAATGTCAGCGAGACAAAAAAAAATGCAGCTTGTCATGTTACCAAGAAACTTGAAAGCGTAACTCCTCTGTCCTGAAGACCTTCCCGTGTTTTGAAACTTTACTTCTGACTGTTACAAAGTGCTGACACTGGAGACTCCTTCCATAAATGCTAAATGAACATCTCCTTACAGAAAACTGCACCATATAGACGATTACACACGTTAATACTCGGTTTGCGTGAAGTGTTATGAGCTGTTAGCAGGAGCACATTAATATTAACCTGCTATCTGTCAGTCAACGGTGCTGTGGCATAAACTATTTGTAAACGTATATGAATATACTGTATGTTCTGAAATAGAGAATGATTTATTGTTTTTTTTTTTTCACTCTAATGAACAGGCCATAAACAAAGCCATGCAGAAGCCCATCGAAGAGCTCAGCGTCGGCGTTCTGGATATTTACGGATTTGAGATTTTTCAGGTGAATCGATGTTTTTTTTTATTTCAGTCTCTATGTTGCGATAATGTGAGATTCTGAACTGACTGAACTGACTGACTGTTTCTGCAGAGGAACGGGTTCGAGCAGTTCTGTATAAACTTTGTGAATGAGAAACTGCAGCAGATCTTTATCGAGCTGACTCTGAAGGCAGAGCAGGTACACACGCTTACCTTTCACTTCACACAGCCGGACAGTGTGTAGTTCAGCACACGCAGATGACATTTTATTAATTATTGGTTTATATTCTCACTTTTTTCCCCCCCAACAGGAAGAATATGTCCAGGAGGGGATCAAGTGGACTCCTATTGATTACTTTAACAACAAAGTAGTGTGTGATCTTATCGAAAATAAACTGGTAAGCTCACAGAATATACAGCTGGATGCATAACATGATCAAGTGAATATGCATCAAGTGCATTTAATGAGGCATGATGCAGACGATTTACAAAGAAGAACTGTGTAAAAGATGGCACAATGTTTAACATGTAGTTTGTGTGTGTGTGTGTGTGTGTGTGTGTGCATGCACGTTCTAGTTGTTCATAAAAGCTGTGATAATTTCAGATCTCACAGGAAAGGAAAACTGCAACTGAAACACAAAATTTCTCTTCAAGTATGTAAGAAATAAAACACAGCCGAGCATGCGGTTATAGGAAAATAATCAACCTCACGAAGCAGGGTTACTCTTACCATCCTGACATTGATTATTTTCCTAAAACAGTTCTTTTATTCAGTGTTTTATTCCTCTTACACCACAGAAATTTGCAGTGCTTACAATGTTTTATGTACTAAAGATTAAGCTCATACTTTTTTATCCATTTATAGTTGCATTTAACAAGTGAAACTAGCTAGTTCCTGTTCTAACTTCCGTCACAGTAGCTATAAATGGTTGTTCTCTCACCAGCCTCTTGTTTTTCCTGTCTCTTTTGTTATTTTGTTCGTGTTGTATCTGAATGTGTTCCGTCTCTACCACATAGTGCATTATTCGGGGTGCAGTCAGTTTGTAGTCTTGGCCAAATTCTAAGTGGACACATTCTATTTCCTGCATAATTCACTACACCGGGTGAACAAATCTTCAGGAACCAATGAGAGTAAAACTACATATACATCATTTTGTATTTATTATTTATAGTCCACTGCAAATCCTACAATAAAAAAAAAACAATGCACATTATTCCAGCACCACAATGCATCTATGAATGTAATAAAATGTGTTGTTAATCAACTGCTAAAGCCAGCAAGCATTTGTTACGGATGTGTTTAATTTAAAAATCGCTTTTTATAATACTCTACTTTTTTTTTTGTACTATTTTTGTGATTTTAGTTTGCTCAGTCACATTTTGTAACATTCTGAGCAAAATTGTTTATTTCTGGAGGAAAAATCTTCAATATTCGCATTTTCAGTTCCTCTTTGCTTGCATTCTTGCCACAGAACAGATACAGCCTAAATATCTGCAGAAATGATAGTGCCCTACATATTGCTGATATTTTGTTTGCAGCCGAGTGTACAATATTTTAAGTGTTCGTTTCCACTTCTCTTTCTCCTCTTGTGTCACTTCCTACCCAGAACCCGCCAGGTATAATGAGCGTCCTCGATGATGTGTGTGCCACCATGTACGCCAAGGGCGAGGGGGCCGACAGCACTTTACTGCAGAAGCTGCAGTCTGCGGTGGGCTCACACGAGCACTTTAACAACTGGAACTCTGGCTTTGTTATCCACCACTATGCAGGCAAGGTGCGCAGCTCCGCCTTTATGAACAGGGAATACTCGGGTATTTAATGAATACTTCACCATTTAGTAGCATAATCTCTATCTACTGCAAATGTAACCTATGTTTACCTAAGACAATATTTTCTACCCATTTTCTTGTACTGAAAAAAGAATAGAAATCTTTACTGTCTACTGGAAAAATGTTCATAAATGAAGGCTAAGGGCAGTTTCAAGTTCCAAGCTTGAAAGCTACTCAATATTCAGAATTCAGTACTGCAATAGTTATACCCCAAAAATAAAAGGGATTAGACAGATGTGGGATTAGAGATTAGACGTACGTGCTAGAAGTCTTTGTGTAATTATATTACACATATTAGAGGAGAATTTAATCTCATCAGCCAAGAAACAGAATCTGGGAAGAAGATGGACAAGACAATGACCCCAAACCTACAGCCAAAGGAAGTCAAGAAGGCCCTGCATGGCCTAGCTAATCTCCTGACTCCAATCCCATTGAAAAATTATGGAGGATTTTGAAAGTGCGAGTCCATCAGAGGAACCCTCATAGCCTTGAGGAGGCCTTGAAGACAAAAAACTGAACCACAATGCTACAAAAAGCGAATTACTTCCATATTACTGTAGATGTCTCGAAGCTGTAATTGCCAATAATGTTGGTAATTTGTGGTGTCCGAATGCTTTTTCCCTATCCATTTCATTTTTAAAATATATACTCTAAATGAGATGACTAGATTTTGTTTAGAAAATTGAACATATTCTTTTATGACCGAATTTTGACTGAATTTTACATCTTGTCGCGAATCAGGTGTCATACGACGTCAACGGTTTCTGTGAGAGAAACAGAGACGTGCTTTTTACCGACCTCATTGCACTGATGCAGAGCAGCGAACAGTAAGTATATATTTGTATATAATTATTAGAAGTGCCTTTCTAACTGAGGTGTAATGATCCGACATGGTTTGAAATGGGAGGGTCACACAAATTGTTCCTCTTCACAGTCACTTCATCCGCAGCCTTTTTCCTGAAAACCTCAACACTGACAAAAAAGGCAGACCAACCACAGCAAGCTCCAAAATTAAAGTAAGATCAAGAATCAACTCATTTTTCTAAAACCTAAAGACAGGAACCAATGAGATTATAAACACGACACTCTAGAACACGTTTTCCAAAGAACAACTCAATGTACAATAGTATATTACTTAAGTAATGACTGAACAGTGGTGTAGTTTGCAGCACCTTCTATAATTAATATCGAATATTAACATCCTGTCACAATCGTATCAACATTTCCAGCAATTGCTTGATTGCATGGTATGTCACACTCCAAAGTTCCTTTAATCAAGCACCTCATCTTACAGCAGGCATATTTATGATGGCAAAAGATTTTGAAATACAGAACATCATGTTGCATTGCCCAATTACTTATCATCCAGCGTTTCGTTTTATAATCCAATGTCCTGGACTACAAATTCGACCAAACACACATTATGTCGCTGCTAATTAATTAAGAAGTTCATCACAAGTCACATTGGTTTCCTGTGAGTTATCTCTGTGCTTTTTGGAGTTATTCCAAAGCAGATTGTGATCGTATAACTCTGGTCCACAGAGGCAGGCTAACGAGCTGGTGGATACGCTGATGAAATGCACGCCACACTATATCCGCTGCATCAAACCCAATGAAACCAAGAGGCCCAAAGACTGGGAGGAGAGCCGGTGAGTCTCGGTATCGTGTATCGTCCTGCTTTACCCACAGCGCTAGTCTTATCCTGGTACACTTCAATGTCGTTGGATTTTGTCATGGATACTCTGGTAAGGCTTTAGGGTTGGTTAATGCAGTTACAGGAAAATGATCAACGTGATGTGGTTTGACGTGAAGCAGAGTTACTGTTGCCACCCTGACGTTGATTATTTTTCTAATAACAGCACACACGGAAGTGTTTTATTCCTCCTTACACTCAATGCTGACCATTTTTTCTTAAAGAGATTTCCTCTTCGCATCACTGTTCCCATGGTGACAAGCGCAGCGTGCGCATGTTAGTTTTCGTTTAGGTTTTGGTTCTGTTTCCGCCCGCTGTCCTGTCATTTGCTTGTTATCTAATTCCTCAAAGTTCTCCTGATGTGAGAAATGGCTGCATGTGAAGCATGTTCTCTCCTTCCGACACTCATCATGATTGTGGTCTTCAGGGTGAAACATCAGGTGGAGTATTTGGGTTTGCGTGAGAACATCAGGGTGAGGAGAGCCGGCTTCGCCTACCGCCGAGTTTTCCAGAAGTTTCTACAGAGGTGAGTTATTAATGTAATGAGTACTAACGATGAAGCTCTGTTTATACTCTTTATCATCGTAAATAATACTTTGTAAGTGTTAATTTCTTATTACTTTTAAGCAGTAAATAGTCAGATATTTGATCCAGGAAGGAAAAGCAGCACAGAATAAGAATGAGATACAGTAAATAATCAGCAAATGACTAAAGGTTAACGTAATATAGTAGATACAATAAATACAAATAAAAGGATACATACATAAAATCATAGGTATAATATTGGCCAACTTCAGTTTAAGTAAAAAGTGATTAGATGTTGAAATCTAGTAATTTTCTCATCATACCATTTCAAAGAGTTTGTTCTCACAGTTTTTTGTTTCTAGTATGTTCAACCTCAGTAAATCTAAATAATGTGACGCATATTGTGTAAAAAGGTTCACCGTCCACATGCTGCATTTTCGTTATTCCTGTGAGGAGTTGGCGATTGTGTGCCACGCTGATGTCACTGGGGACATTGTTATTGCTAATGGAGATATAACGATGTTTAAGAGGAGGGGGAAAAAATCCAAATAACATTCTGATTTTTTTTTTAGTTAACTCTCTGTTAACCAAAAACAAAAGAGCACGAGCTTCTTTTGTCGCTTCCCATTTTTCAGCCATGTTCAACATCATATTCATGAGAAACCCAGTGTAGAAGTAGTGGAGACGTTGGAGCAAACACTGGACTCAAAGTCCCAGAATGCAATGCAGCAATCAGATGCTGCATTACAGCAGAGACTCAGTTAGGCCAGTTAGTGTTATTGGGGTATTAGCATTAAAGTTAAAGCTTTCTAGAGACCTGGACAGACTAAAGGACTAAAGCACCGCTGCATCATTCTCTTTAGGTAGAGATGAAGCAGGTACGGCATTGTGGGTAATGTAGGAAACAGCTACCCCAAGTGAAAATAGAGCAACATGTTGATGAAAGAAGTTTAAACTTTTAAAAAAAACATCAGCTTAGAATTTATTACAAAATAATTCCTAGATGCCGTTGAAGCTTTAAGACATAATTAGGACAAGTTAATTATGAAGATGAATATGCAACTTGTTCAGGGTGGAGTTTTGCATTAAATTACAGAATGTAAGATGTGTTGCACACTAAAACTTTTTTGCACATTAGTGTGTGTAGGATGCGTGTTCTGAGTGCTGTACGATCAGGTGTGTTAACAGCAGGTGTGTGTGTCTCAGGTACGCCATCCTGACCCCGGAGACGTTCCCGCACTGGCGTGGAGGCGAACAGCAGGGCGTCATGCATCTGCTGCGCTCCGTAAATATGGACAATGACCAGTACCAGATGGGCCGCACTAAGATCTTTGTCAAAAACCCAGAGTCGGTATGAATGTGGCATTTTACATTTTATTTCATTTTTTTTTAACCATAAAATATTTACCTAGTTACATGATAACTAACAGTTTTTGGAGACAAATGATGATTATTTTTGCTGCCTAACTTCTTCTAGTTTTTTATTTATATTATTTAAACCTACCATTTAAGACAGAGGTATTCAACTAAATTCTAAAGGTCCAGTTACATAAAATTTGTTGCTTGAAAAGTTCTGGTTGTGCAAATAATGTTACAAAAAGCAACAACAGTTACCTGTTAATGCTTAATCATAAATGCTTGGTTTATAGCTATAAATAAGACCATTTGAAGTTTCATTTTGCACTGGCGCTTCATGGTGCTTCACTTTTGATTAGTGCCACAGATGCTGAAAAGATTAGATGTCTGTTTTGAATTTGATGTGGGGAGACTCCCGAATGCTGCACCAGACAAGCATTCACCCTATCGACAAGAGATCGCAAATTCAAATCCTGACGATGCCACAGCCAGAAGTCTAGAGAGTAAAACTGGTCGTGCTCCTGGGTGGGCGGGGCATACTCTCTCCCCTGTAAATCACAGCAACACTAGCCAATCGTGCATGTCTGTGAGCTCAAGTATGCAGAAGAGGGCGGATAGCATTTTCCTCCGAGTGTGTTACACTGCCCTGTGATGCAGCGTGAGGAGTACTGTGGTTGCCTGGCTTCACATGTCTCCCAGGAAGCATGTCTCAGCCTTCACGCTCCCCAGTCTGTAGCTGTCATGTGATAAGAACTGGCTGGTGTGCGGCAACTGGCAAATAACTAAATTGAGGAGAAAATGGGGGGAAATTGATGTAGAGTGAATGTTTTCCAATGGACATACTTCTATGTTTTCAATGTCGGCTCACAAATTAGCACAGCGAGAGTAAATAAAAAGAAAATTCAATGAAAGTAAGTGCTAATGTAGCCCTGTAGCTAGTCTCTGGTCCGATGAGCTGCCTTCAGCAAAATAATTTACATAAATGCACTTGATTGGATAAACTGCAACAGAGCATCTGCTACATAAGCTGCAACGGTTTATGTTTAGAAATTAAAACCACTGAACTATAGACTGTTTTTTTTTTCATACAGTAATTTGTTCTGCTGGATTAGTTTGCTGGGTGAACATCTGAACTGCAGTCCACCAGAGATGACATTGCATAAAAATAAATACAAAGCTGTACCTGTAATTTGACAAGCACTAGAACTCTAAGTTCTAAAACATGAAAATAAATTTAGCCTGAACGTTCTGTACCATAACACAGAACGTAGCTACTATAGATCTTTTGCTTTTTACCAGCTGCTTGATGTAAGTCTCTTTACTCTCTCGCTCTCAGCTGTTTCTGCTGGAAGAGATGCGGGAGAGGAAGTTTGACACGTTCGCCAGAATCATCCAGAAAGCCTGGAGGAAGTACATCGCTAGGAGGAAGTACGAGCAGATGAGAGAAGAGGGTAAGAGAACTTAATGCTGCATAAACCATAAAACACATACAGGATGTTAAAGTGTCACTGAGGGACTATTTCTCTCAGACATGCTAATGATTAAAGGTGCAGTTTGCACAGATATGCTCACACGGGTAACAACCAATGAAACCATGCATACTTCCTCGAGAACAGTCTGCAGACAAGTTTGCAGAAATGCAACATGTAAACCTGAGGGGTCAGCAAGCTCCAGAGTTCAGTGCTTTTCCTGTTTATCAAGACTGACTTGACTCATCGGTGAATCATTTATGAGTCGAGGAGTAAAGAGTAAAGAGACTTTGGAACAAAAATAAATATTACTCTCATCAGAATAATATATATGACACATTTGACCAAGTGAAGGTGTGTTACAAGAAAGAAAGGGAACTTAAAAGACAAAGACGATCAAATTAATCATAAAAGAACCAATGAATAAAAATAGGAACTTAAAAACAATGCACATAAAATCATTCATTCAACAAAGCAAACTGTCACACCAGGGTTTAGAGCTTCAGGTTTAACAGGCTGAGAAAGCGGTTAAACTCTCTCTTGGGAAAACTTCATCGTTCCGTGTAGAAGAGATTCTTTTACCGCGAGAGAAATCATTAACCATCCAAAAAACTCTTTTTTTGCTAAGAGTGTAGAAATCGTAGATAATAAATGTAATTTCCTGACATTCTGGTTGAATGTTTGTAATGATTCAAAAAGAAATATAAATGTTTTTGACATCCACTTAAGATGTACGGATCGTCCAAGCAGGTGAATGATTTGTTTAGCAGTGATGAATCATATGTACAGTAATCTGTCATGTGTGTAATCTTAAAAGCTCTAATTTTTTTTTTTTTTTTTTTTTTTTTTTTTTTTGCCAAAGAGTAACATATACAAGGAAAAAAGTAGTGGCTCTAGCATAGCCCCCTGAGGAACTCCACAATTAATATTAATAACAATTAATAATCCTCAATATTAGCTGATGCATGTTTCCCAGGCTGATGTAAGACTGTGTATGATTTAAAGATAATCCAGCTCAAACGCTGAGACCTGCTCAACACACACTGACAGAGGTGTTAAAAGCACCCTGATTCTTTACTCAAGTAAAAGCGTAACTACTAATCTAAATAAATCCTCTGGTGAACATGGAAGTAAATTCTTCCCTCAAGTTAAAGGAGAAAAGTATAAACTCTTACATTTGCAATATGTAAAGTACGAAAGTAAAGAAGGACAAAAGTAGGACATCTTTTACAAAAAGGAAAAGATGATAGTCTCAGTTTCGAATCACACACTGATGGTAAATTAGTGCCACTTTCACTGAGGAACCATGGAATGTGGGCAAACATTAGGTACGACTAACTAAAAATAGCTTTATTGCTACTGTCTCAAATGTTAGCTAACATGACAATAACTCATTGAGTGCTAATAGCTAGCTGTCACAATACAAACTAGCTGAATGCTCATAGCTAGATGTGACATTACAAACTAGCTGAATGCTCATAGCTAGATGTGACAATACAAACTAGCTGAACGCTAATAGCGAGATGTGACATTACAAACTAGCTGAATGCTCATAGCTAGATGTGACAATACAAACTAGCTGAACGCTAATAGCGAGATGTGACAGTACAAACTAACTAAATGCTAATAGCTAGATGTGACGATACAAACTAGCTGAATGCTAATAGCTAGATGTGACAGTAGAAACTAACTAAATGCTAATAGCTAGATGTGAGTAGTACAAACTAACTAAATGCTAATAGCTAGATGTGACAGCTGAAGCTGTCTGATGCTAAAAACATGGCCTTATGATGTTTGTAGATATAGTGCCTTGATAGTAGTTTTTTCTTTTGAACTGTAGTGAGTAAAAGTCTAAAGTGTTCAGTGATCTCTGTGCTTTCTGTTCCTAGCTTCGGATATTCTCTATAACTCAAAGGAGCGACGCAGGAATAGCATTAACAGGAACTTCGTCGGCGATTACCTGGGCATGGAGGAGAGGCCTGAACTGCGTCAGTTCCTGGCCAAGAGAGAGCGAGTCGACTTTGCTGACTCAGTGAACAAATACGACCGCAGGTTTAAGGTATGTCTTATAATCAGCTATAACTAGGGGCAACCACTGACGTGAACCGATGCAACAATCATCAATCAAATATTATTCATTCTAAAGTGATGATTATTATCATCAAAAAAGGACAAACATCTAGTGTGTTAAACAAATTCTTAACATTTTTTAAACTGATGTGTAAACATTTGAATAGGCTAGCAAGCTGATTTGCCCAGAACTCTAACACTTTTAAAATAGTCTTTCACTACATCATCATTTGTGAATTAATGAATTAATAAACTTCCATCAGAGGCTATTAAATCAAACTGTATCGTATTATATGCATTGTTATTTAACAAAGAAACACATAATCGGTGATATGGTGAACGTTTGCGTAAGGAGATGTTTATTTAGCACCTATGGAAGGAGTCTCCAGTGTCAGCACTTTGTAACAGTCAGAGGTAAAGCTGTAACTCTAAGTTTTTTGACATGGGAATGTCTTAAGGGTGAAGGACGTTGCATTTTGCAGTTCTTCAGTACCTTGAGAAGCGGTGTATTTTTTTCTTTCTTTTTTTTTTTTTGCATTATTAGCTTCAAGAGAGAGAGAGAGAAAACACATTCTGGTGAAGGAAGGACTGTTTATAGCTGCTATAACGTAAGTGATAACAGGAACTAACCTGTTTCACAGATGTTCCACCGCATTAAATGTAACAGTAAATGGATAAAAAGTATGTCTTAAAATACATTAAAAAAATGTAATCCTTGGCTCGTCGTTCAGGACATGCTGTTATTAGAAAATAATATGCTTCTAGGTGGTAACAGTAACTCCACATGATTATTGTTGATTATTTTCCTATAACAGCATGCTCCCAAGTGTTTTATCCCTTACATATATACAATCATTGTATATTATACACAAACAAGACTATTTATCATTGGGGTAAATGTGAAAATAATGTAAATTATTTCGGAAAATTATGCTTCTATGATTGTACATATATATATATA
>CM074923.1:2748030-2759256 GCA_037576815.1 Pangasius larnaudii | reverse complement strand
GAAACGCATTCCAGCATCTGAATATTCCCAATAATATTGTACAATTGTATCTCCTAGTGTGTATACATAGGTACAGACAAGTGCAAAAGTTTACACACCCTTAGACAATAATATAATAAAAAATAACCAAAAAAGCATCTGGCTAGTTGGCTTTCACAAACGTGTCTTCGTTAAAGTGGTCAGGGACTTGTACAGCTGATGCTCTGCATAAACAGATTCAAAAATGTGTATAATGTATATAACCTTTATGGAAGGAGTCTCCACTGTCAGTGCTTTGTAACAATCAGAGGCAAAGCTGTAACTTTACGATTTCTGACACAGGAAGGTCCTCAGGATAGTGAGGGGAATTCTAGCTGCTATAACTTAACTGAAGAAGCTGTTACGCAGACATTCCGACATTAAACGTATCTATAAACAGATAAAAATACAATGTGGTGTTGTTTATTAAATAAAAGAATGTAACGAGTGTCAAATCACGGTGGTAAAAGGGAAATGATCAAATTCAGGGAGCTGTGCTTCATCACACCAACCAGCCGTTGATTATTTTCCTCAAACAGCACAACAGTGAAGTTGACCTCATAGCGTAATTGAGCATTTTTTAAAAAATTTATTATCCTTACAAGTCTTGTGTTGTACGTTCATTTTGCCCTCTCTGATGCAGGACCTCGTTCTCTCGCATGGTCATGGTGAGCACCGTCATTACCACGCTCTTGTCGTTTGTCAAGCCCACTGCCAACGCCTACGCCCTCAACTTCTTCGCCCTGCACATCCTCTACTCGGTGTGTGTGGAGCTGAAGAGGTACGCTGCAGCTCTCACATCTTCCTCTTACACTGCAATGCTGCTGAATTCTCTAATCTGATTGCTTGAATAATAAACGCTGCTATTTGACAAGCAAAAATGTCGATTCGTTGCTATGGTGACGTTATCTGTAAGGAGATGTCTGCTTAATGTTTATGGAAGGAGTCTCCAGTGTCAGCTAACAGTAATCAGTAAGCTTTCCGGAAATGGATTTTTGAAAAAAAATATGATGTGGTGTTCATCCATTACAGTAACAGTAACATTAACTCACCACCCTGTCGCTGATTTATTTCCTTATAGCCGCACACCCCCAAGTGTTTTATTCCTTTTCTATAAAACCGTATACATACTGTATATCAACATAAAAAGTAACTAGAGATGTCCAAACTCCAAAAGTTTCATACTGCCGCTTTAATAATAATAATAATAATAATAATAAATTTTATTTATAAAGCACTTTACATTTTAAAGAAAATCTCAAAGTGCTAATGAGCGTTGCCATATGTATGTGTCCCAAAAGTCTCCATACACAGGGGAAATGAACGCTTTTTAGCAAAATGTACCTTTATTTACAAAGCATCCTCTACACGACTGCCATTTCTGTGTAAACACACCCGGAGTCGTCTCTCCCAACTTTGGCTCCCAGTTTGGCGACAGTGATGTGTGTGATGAGCTCGCCATGTTTCCTGTTAAAGTCCATCGCGACTTTGCGACAGCTTCCCGATCCAGCCATGAGAATGATTTCAATACGTTCTTCTTTTGTGGAAAAAAGGCTTTTGCTCTTTTGTTCTTAAAGACTATCGGAAAAAATATAGAAAATAAACTAAGTATGAAAAATTTTGCAAGACATTTTGCTAAAAAAAATTCCCCTATGTATGGAGACTTTTGGGACACCCTGAGTGTGCGCGTGCGTGTGCATGCGTGTGCGTATGCGTGTGCGTGTGTGTGTGTGCGTGTATGTAAATGTTCTGGACGCTGGGTTTGAGTTTAAGATGCATAGAGAGTGGTTTCTGTGATTTATATTAAGCATGGTGATTATGTCGAATGTGGTGTATAATATTTGGGATATTGTGTATGAACATAATACAATGAAATAAAATTTGTCTTCCATTTAGAATTAAAGCGCACATCTTTGTCGAAAGAAGCAATCCCAAAGTCTAGTCTAGTCGTGTTTTACAATTTAATGAGACAATATTCTATACCCTGATAAAAATGTTCCACAGTTATCGTGATATGGAAATTGGGCATCAGGACATACATGTTTTTTTTGTTTTGTTTTTTTTCTTTATTTGTCATGTCTTCTTCTCTTCCCCAGCTGCACAGACCAGCGGGTGCTGCGTTTGGCGCGCGCCTCCATCGGCCTGTGGGTGCTCGCCATCTCCTGCTGGATCAGCGACCGCTTCGGCTGCAGCTTCTGGCAAAAACTCAACTTCTGCTACCTGCACGGCATCTGGTACGAGCTGCTACTGCACTTCCTTCTCGAATACCGTACTGCACTGCTACGCAAGGACATGCTTACTAACACAAACGAGTGAAGAGAACTGGTTACAAAAGTCTTGGCACTGAACACTGCTTTAACCTCTTTGACTTCCCCGTGCTTGACTCCCTGTCGCCATCTTAAGGGCCGTCATTTTTGGCTACTTGCAGTTAAAAAGTTTCACTGAACAGACAAAAAAACATAAGCTTGTAAAATAGGGCAAGCAGGTCAATTACATTATTCAGCTATTTTTATAAGAAGAGTTGTGATAGCCATAACTTAATGACAAAGGCGTGAAGAAATGAAACATTTTGGGAGATTGTTTTTGGAGAATTAAATGCAAACATATTTATTCAGTATATATTTAAATTCTCAGACTGAAAAATGTTTTTTTGTCTTCTTTCAGTTGGCTATTTTTAGGATAATTTGCAATTTAATGCCTTGTGACAAAAACATGTGGGGAAAATAATGAAAAGTTTGCGTGTGAACAGTAGGGGCAGCAGATGCACCTTTTATATCCCCTGTGGGTTAAAAAAAAAAAAACCTCGAATGCATTTGGCATTGAAAATGTTTCCTAGCTGTTAAACACGGAAAAGCAAACAAAAGCAGCTCCAAAGCACCAGGATATTCCAGGCTGTTCTGTTATTAGAGTCCAAACGAACATCTGCGATTAAAATGTACTCTGTAAGGAGCGTGCTGTTACAGAAAAATAATATTTCTCTTATACCACAGCAATTTTTTATTAATTTAAGAACCAAGCGTTTATCCGCTTATAGTTACAGTTAACTTTCAGAGTCCTGTTCTCACTTACGTTATAGCAGCTGGTCATCACCAGCCTCTTGTTTTTCTCTTTCTTTAAGTGAATAAGTAAAAAAAAAAATGCCACTTGTCATTTTATCGAGAAACCACAAAGCGTAAACGTCTTTGTCCTGAAGGCGGAGCTTTACTTCTGACTGTTACAAAGCGCTGATACTGGAGACTCCTTCCATAAACGTTAGATAAACATCTCCTCACAGAAAACTTTAATATCAACAATTATACACTTTCTTAGTTGATGTAGTAACTAACACATCTACCTCCCTGTCTTGTATCTGTCTGTGTTTTGGGGCTGAAGGCACATCCTGATCGTGGTTGCTACGGCGTACGGCAGCACGCTAATCGCCTACCTCGACGCCAACCTGGAGATCCCCTACTCTTACCCCGACCTGCAGTACTGGCCTCGCGATAACTGGGCTCTCGGGCTGCCCTACATCGTCCTCAAGGCCACACCCAAGACACGGAAAAGTTGCTAGCTGAGAGATGTGAACAAGAAGAAAAGGACAGTGTTGGTTTGTGGAGAATGAAGGAGTTTTGTGTTTTTTTTTTTTTTTTTTTTTTTTGCCTCCCTGAAAAACTGTACATCCTGCAGCATGTACCAGCACAGTCAGGGCTCGTGTGTGTGTGTGTGTGTGTATGATTATACTTCCTGGCTCATTTAGATATGTGTGACTGTGTGTGTGTGTGTGTGTGTGTGTGTGTGTATATGACTACACTTCCTGGCTCATTTAGATATGTGTGACTGTGTGTGTGTGTTTGTGTGTTTCATGCTAAATGTAACGTGTATTTTAATACCTGTCCTTCAGAAGCATCTTCCTTGAGAAGACGAGATGATGTTTACTTAAACACAGCCAGAGCGTGATGCAGGTTGAGATGAATTTTCTTCAGACTCTGTTTTTGCACTAAGGGTTTGTCAAGATTTAATATTTACACTGATGTTCTGCTGATGATATCCAGTATATGAACTGCTTTGATGGCTGTTTTCAAGACGATGTTTAAATTATGTGTGTGTATATATGTGTATATATATATATATATATATATATATAGATATAGATATAGATATATATACACACTTAACTGGTGTCAAATGTGATGCTCCATGTGACAAATTTACTCAGGAACCAACTTAATTTGTATCTATACCAAGTTTATATACATGTATATGTGTAAAAGAAAATGTTCCACATTCAGTTGTAAGAAGAAAAAAATGCCATTCCTTAAAAAAAGTCCTTCATCTCCGGTGACGTTACTGAAGCTGTAGGAGATAAAACCAAGCTGAGCTTTAAAACTAATAAATGTTTAAAGCATGACATTAATTTTCTGGGTTTATGAAGCGTAAAGTCTCACTTCTTCATTTCTAATAGAGCTGTGAATAAATGCTGCAGAAGTGTCTTGCCACTGAAAAGGAAATGATCAGCTGATGGTCTCCTGGATTTGCTGACGTTCAGCTGGTTGCTTGTCTTGCAAGAGTGGTGATAAATAACTCCTGCAGTGATTCCTTACATTCAGTTTATATGTAAGGAAGAAAACGATTGGGTTTTGGCGATCTAGGAAAATAATCCGAGATGGTGTGGTGCGATGCCCAACGTGGAGCAACAACTCGCACAACAACGTATCACTACACTATAGAAATACTCCACATTATTATTATTTTTTTAAACATGCGTAACTGTTGATATGGGAAACTTTGACATAAGCAGATGTTTAACATTTGTGGAAGGAGTCTCCAGTGTCAGAAAAGGTAAAGCTGTAACGTGAAAGTTCTCAATATGGCGTGCTTTGCGGTTTCTTGCTAAGCTGCGTCTTTTTGTTTAACAAACTTCAGTACAGAGGAAATAAACAGACAGGCTGGTGAGAGAATGACTGTTTATAGCTGCTATAATGCAAGTGATACCAGGAACCTGTTTCATGGACGTTCCAAAACATTAAATGCAGCTAAAAGCAGTCAATTTAATTTAAAAAATATTGTAATTATTTGGTAGATTTCTGTGGTGTAAAAGGAATAAAACACAGGGAACTAGTCAGCTCTGGGGTGGTAACAGTAACTAGCTTCATCACATGACCCTGTTGTTGATTATTTTCCTATAAGCGCACACCCAAGTGTTTTGTTCCTTGCATGTACAATCTTAAAGTGAAGGATGCAATAATGTCATAATTATATGACTGATAGTTTATTTCATTCCTGACAAGCCTGGGGTTTTATTGATTGAAATATTGATAAACAGCTATAAAAAAAAATAATTGCTGATGGTTGATTATAAATAAACAAATAAACAAAAACTGTAATATTCTTAAAAAAAGAAACCACTGATATTTATTCATACTCTTATCCTACTTTGATATTTTGTCTTGTAAGTTTGATATTGTATTTAAAAAATTAAATTCTTTTTATTTTGATTGTTAGAAATGAGTTTTTAAAAATACTTATTTATATATTTTTATTTATTTATTTATTTAAATCTACACCACGATCATGAAGGTGATGGATTAAAAATGGAAGAAGTATCATCTCAAATACTTTAAAGACCTTTAAAACACAATTTAATATTAATTCCCTAAGACTGACCTTTTTTTTTTTTTCTTTCACCATATGCAAATATACCTAATTTATAGTGCAAGAGAAGAAAAGAAAAGTGAGCAGCATGTCAGGGGCCTGACGTCCTGCTGGGAATAAAAGAGTTATTAAATACAGGAGCCCCAGCAGGGGATTAAAGCAGCGTGATGGAGAAAAGGAGGGAGAAGCAGAGCCAAAGACACTCTTCTCTCCTCCTGTCTCCCTCTCTCTCTCCCTCTCTCTCTCTCTCTCTCTCTCTCTCACACACACACACGGTTCATCCAGAGGGACTCCAGCAGTGACATAAACCCTCTCACTCCTGCTGCTTTAGTCATAACAGCCTGCCGGCGCAGGAGTGTGTGGAGCGGGCTGCTAGCCTAAGCAGATTTCTGTGAGTCTTTCTGCATTGTGTTAAAGCGCAGCTTTGATTTCAGTGCCAGAGCTCGGACTTTGGGTTCACATCCCATCTGCTGAAGACTCTAAAATCCTCTAAAGTCCTACGCTTCACTCAGTGGTCATCCGTCCATTAAGACACGGTTTAATAACAATAAAAGGCCAGAGAGTTTTTTTTTTTCTATCTAAAAAACTGTGCCAAAATGTAAGACGTAAAAATTCTTTGACAAAACAGACTTCAGGGTTTACATTTACTGTTCCCTAAGCTAAAGGTAGGTCCTTTTTAGGTAAAGAATATATAATAGGGATATGAAAGGCTTGAGCTTAGCACCACAGCTACAAGCTAAAACAAAACAAAACAAAAGGCACCCTTCAGTAGAATGAGTCCGGTTGTATAGACAAAACATTACAAAAATGATTAGCATTTCTTATTCAAATAATATAACTTTATTTGAAAGAAAACATGTATGGGAAATTATTGGCACCCCCTAAAGAATATTTAAAACTTGATTGTTGCTTTTGTCCACTTCCTGTTTCTCCGGGGTATAAATATGAGGTTGCACACCTGCAAAATCACTGTGTTGTACATCACAGTTGGAAAATGCTTTGTATAAAAGTATAAAATTGTGTCAATGACGAGCCCAAAGATTTCAGAATTGCAAAGTTTAGTTTATTTCAAATCAGCTGTCAGGTGCCACGTCCATAACAACAATCCTTTCTGTTAAAAGTTTGCTCCTGAGCTTCACCGAGCGTCACTTGAACTACAATCGGTGTCGTGTGTTGTGGTCCAGTGATAGGGAATATTAATTGTGGGGGTGCAAATAATTATAAAATCACTGTTTTACAAGGAAAGAGAAGTTTATTTATAACACAAGATAATTTGGAGTGCTGTAGAAAGATAAGCTTAAGATGAATGATTAGTAATTAAAAGAAAGAAAATGTATAAAACTGTGAAAACTTTATTACTTTTTAGGAAATGTGTTCAACGTACGATATTAAAAGAATTGAAAAGATATACAATGAATTAAAGACAAAATCAAGTTTAATGATTCATGATTAAAAGAAACAATGCAGAAAAACATTGTGCTGCTTAAGAAAATTGATTGATTTTTTTTAATCAAAGGTGTTAAAATAAAGGAAAAAAAATCTCAATGTAAATTTAAACCTTAAAGTATGATTTAAAAACTCATGATTTATTTATTTTAGTTATGTATTTTTGGTTGTTTTAATGAAAGTTGGCATTAATTCTTGAGTTTATTATATAGTGTGTTATATTTTTATGTAGAGACATAACTGACCATTGCTGTATTGCAATTTAAAAAAAAAAGAAGCAAAAATAACATAAAAGAAATATAATATTAATATAGTATAATATAATCTTTCAGAAAGTTGTCTATTTTTGATCACTTCTCATGCATGTGTATAATTACTGTATTACAATGACGTTAAAAGACTCCCATACGCAGGATAAGCAAGGGGTAAATCCCAAATGCCTCCTTGTTGGCTAGTTATGGCACTAAATAGTGAGTATAGAACATTATTTTCTGTCTTATAAAGTGCACATGTGTAGGGACTATGAAGGTATTCGAGATTGAGCCGTAAACAGCGATTCGGGTAACCCCTGCTAAATACCGGTCGGCGAGTAGGGAAGTCCCGCCCTTCGACTCCTCTGATTGGGTAAACTTCAAAGATGCTCCTTTCTGATTGGTTAAACGTGCTGTCCTGTTGTCGCGTGTGAGCCAGGAGTGAAGGAAAAGGGAGAAAAGGGGAGGGGAGAAAATGGCCGCCTCTGGCTTCCGGTTTTTCTTTTCTTTTTTTTTCTTTTTTTTTTTTTTTTTTTTTTTTTTTTTTTTTTCGGGGGGCTGAAACTGACACACAATGAGTCGGGAGGAACAACGGCCTGAGAAAACACGGCTTCTGTAAATAAACACAACAATCAGGCGAGCCGAGGAACATGGAGGATCAGGTAATGAGGAAATGGCGCTTGTTTTGGTTTTCGTCACTTTTTAAAAGGTTTTGTTGGAGTCTATGATCGGGGCTGGGTGTAATGTAATGGGCTGGTTGGTGAAAAGGAGTCACACACACACACACACACACACACCCTGCAGCCAGGCTAAGCGACTTGTATATAAATTTATAGCAGCTTTATTAGCATTTAAGCGCTTCCATATACACAAACTAGCATGCTAATGTTGTAAAGAAGCTACAGCTCCTTCACATCATGTAAACAGAGATGTGCATTTTTGGCTTGTCTCCTGGCCCGGCCTCTAAAACCGACACAACTGACGACATTCATGTAAAAGTGTGTGTGTGTGTGTGGGAGAGTGTGAGAGAGAGAGAGGTTTGTTGATTGCACAAGGCATGCATAAGGTTGCAAAGGCTTTTATTTTGTGCATTAATAGTAATAATAATAATAGTGATGATAATAGTGATGATAGTGAACGTGCAAAAATAAAAACCCATCTGAAGCTATTTAGCCTAGTGAGCTAACAGACTATTGCAATGTCTAGTAGCCGGCTTTTTGTATTTATTTTGTGTTTTAATGCTCTACATCCATAATTTTCTCTTTTTTACAAAATAATTTCCGTCTTTTCCAGAGATAAGGAAGTCAACCAGGGATTAATGTTAGTTATTATCTTATAAAGCACTGAAATAAATGGAGAAGGGGGAAAAACATCAAAAATATACTGCCTTAAAGACTTAATACAAATGTCAATGAACTAAAATCTTCCTGATGATGCTGATTTGTTATTATTATTTCAGTTTTATTTCGCTTTAGCTGTGAAATTCCTGCGTGATTTCGCATCTAAACGCGGCTGCGTACCAAACGACTCCTTATTGGATATGTAGTGCACTACGCAGGGCGCTGATGTCATTATTGCACGCGCGATGTAGTGCACCTACTCAGGCGTTAGCGCGCTATTTGGGACGCGACCCATTGCCTGCTGCCTTTTCCCTCGCTGGGTTTTCCCGGGTGCGTCCCAAATCGACTACCACACACTAGCTTTCACCACTCACAAGTCAGCCACTCCAGCAGAAGATTTGCAAATTACACCTTGTATTTTGATTTTATTCAAAATCTTTCTTAAAATGTTAATTTTAAGCACACTCATGACTAAAACTTAAGGGTTATTTCTAGGATAAACATAGTTTTAGGCCTACTTTTAGTACATTTTGCTTAAAAAAAAAAAAAAAAAACGCCTCACACCATGATATCATTTCGCAAAAATATTTATCGCCTCAATCGACCATGACTGAAAATCATGTTTCTGGGGTTTATGTTGTTCTTTACAGTCTCTGAAAGCCATTTTACTTCATGTTATTATGCTTCACAACATTTCCATCTTAAAATTAGTTTAAATAAAAAAAAATTGTCACAATTTTGAAAATACACACCCCTCCGGTTATTCTTTTTAATGAATTAATTTTTTATTCATAAAAGTGAAAACAAATTTTCAGATTAAATTTTCCTTTTACCATAAGGATCGCGTGTTTTAATTTAAAATTCACCTCCGTACAAATTAGGGTCGTTGCGTTGCCATGGTTTCACCGGTCGTCACGGTGTTACTTCAACGTTTACTTTCAAAAATATCGTCTAACTGTAATTTTTTTTTTTCTTTTATCAGCTTCCTTACTCCTGTGATA
The DNA here is from genome assembly GCA_037576815.1 of Pangasius larnaudii. NCBI lineage: Eukaryota > Metazoa > Chordata > Actinopteri > Siluriformes > Pangasiidae > Pangasius > Pangasius larnaudii. The sequence continues at coordinate 2,749,569 of CM074923.1, read as the reverse complement.
TCCGTTCACTTTGACGACGACCCCAAAAATGTCCGCGAACCCCTTCGCGCTAAATCACGCCACCTCAGAAACAACCTGCGTGTCTCGACGCGGCTGCGCTGAAAACCCTTCGGCTGCGTTTCACCCGCTACCGTTATACACACGTTACATCCGCTGTCACGATGAACGGAAGAACAGACGAACACGACATTGCCGACCACAACGAAAACAAACAGCGCTGATTTTTGGCTAAACTGCATTCTGGCTGCATTCTGATTATACGCATTGGTTCGATTTTTATTCCTCGTGACCGCTTTCTGTTACAACGTGATCAATTCTGGCAGTTTTTATACAAACGCTTTTATACAAATGTTGTTCTGAAAAAATAAGAACAATTAATAGTTTTTTTTTGGCTTTCGTTTTTTTGTTTAAGTACATACAACGAAGTGAAAAGCGACTTCATAATCATTTGTAAACAACAACAATAATAATAATAATAATAATAATTTGTAAATTGGAGATTTTGTATTAAAATGGTTCATTTCGTTTTCACCACTGACTCGATACCATGAAACCGCGATGTTTTTAGACTAGAGAGAATCTCAGTACTTTATCCCTGAGTGTGTTTACACGTGCAGTAATAATCCGATTTATCATCTGATTTCTGCAGATTATTAAGCGGCCACGCAAACAGCATTCTGTTCTGCGGTACTGGATTAAACACCTCCTCAGATTACACAGAAGTTGAAAATTGTCTCGCGGAACAGGGAGAGGTTTTTTTGATATTTAGCTCGGTTTGTTATTCAGGGCACGATTCCCAGGTTGAGTAACAGAAGGGCACTTTATCGGATTTTGATTTACGTCACACTTTCGCTAGACGAGCCAAAAGTAGAACGTGGGAGTTTAATGGTTTGTTTAAATGTGATGTATTATTTTGTTTTGGTTGTTTGTTTTCAAATACATATTCATTATGAACATTCAGGTAGTGCTGGAAAAGGTGAATGTGCACTGGTTGCTATATTATATACCGCATACAGCCGCATGGTTTTGTGTTAATTGTCCTAAAATCCTAAACAAGCAGGTTAAAGGACTGGACAAATCCGTAGCCTGGACTCTCAGGACAAGCAGATTCTGGGTTTTTTTAATTTCCCGGTTGACTTTTTCAAAAGTTTTCATTTGGTGTGTGTGTGTGTGTGTGTGTGTGTGTGTGTGTGTGTGTGTGTGTGATTGTTTTAACATAACCTGCTTTATGTAACCATTCGCTTTTTAAATCTACACACATCACCGATCTTACACGACATGGCGGACGGTAGAAAGATTAATATTAGGATTGCGGATTGATTAGCATGCGCTGATGACGGATGTTTTTTTTTTTTTTTCCGAATGGGGAACAGTCAGCTACGTGGAAACCGCAATAACGAAAACAAAACGGAAAAATAAAATCAGTTTATATCAGAGAAATTTCTTTTCGTGCGATGTGAGGTCAGAACGGAAATATTTCCAGGAATCGTGATTGATTTGATTGATTGATTGATTGATTGATTGATTGATTGATTGATT
>CM074923.1:2679937-2702315 GCA_037576815.1 Pangasius larnaudii | reverse complement strand
GCAAGATGCTCAGTAACACTTCCAGCTCATTTCCTTATAAAACTGCACTAATTGTACCTGAGACTACTATTTTTTTTCAAAAAGTGAAGGATCATCTCACCAAATATTGACTTCATTATAAGTCAATATATATTGAATATATGAAATATTGTTTTTTATTTATTACTGTTTACTGCTCTTTCTAGTATTTTTTTAATGTAGAAACATTTAATTTCATTAATTTTGAAGGCCTCTTTGCTCTACTGCATTTCTTTGCATGTGCCTAAGACTTTTGCACAGTACTGTATATATGTAGGCAAATTTATTGATGCCTTCTGGTTCTGGTATTGTGTAAAATAAGTGCCCTTAGGAAGGTCTGTCCTATTGGAGAGACTTTATCTCGGGTGTATAAACACTAGATAAAATGCTGATTAGAATGATGAACCAGTGCTGACACAGTGATAAATTAAACCTACTGTGTATTCAGCATCATGATGTATCATATAAGTGATTATTTGCCTAGCAGTATGTGAAAAATTCCCTGGAATCACATTCTTCTACACTGTCGGTACTTCAGAAAGATTCACATCAGAGCAGCTTAGCATGACTCGATAAGAAATCCCATAACCAAGCCTCACATTGTGGTATTTAACACAAGATACAGAGGTTTGGGTTTTTTGTTTTTTTTTTGGATGGCAGGACACAGTTGTTTATGAAATTAGACACCAGGGTGCCAATACTTTACTTATCTTTACTAGAAATACAAGAAAACTTGCACAACAAACTTCATCAAATGACTTTTAATTATGCCAAAACCACAGAGTCGGACATTTCCTTTGGCTGAATCTAAAAACTAAGCATTAGGGCACTAGGTAGGGTGTACAGCTCCACTGTGTTACACCCTAAAAAGGGCTCAAACAAAGTGAATAGAAATCCATTTGGGATTTGGTCTGGCTAGAAAATGTTAGATTTGACTTAAAGTTGATTAAAGTCAGGAAATGTAACGATTCTGCGATGACTGCGTTTAACCAATCAATGATATGCTGTATTTTTAGCTCCGCCTCTACGTCCTGGGTCAGCATGCTGTAGTACTTGGGCAAGAATTGAAACCAAGTTCTGGTACTTTTTAGTACAGTACAGCTTGTATGGAAGTGGAAACAGTACAAACCTACAGTATTACAAGCCAAGCTGCACCATATGATGGAAAAGTGTTATTAGATTTAAAAAAAAAAAAAAGAAAAAAAAGGAGGCTTATATTGTAGGGTAAAAAAAAAAGTGAAGACGCCCCATCGCCGGTAACACAAAATTCCCACTTTCTTTTTTTAACATAGAAACCCCACAGTACCATCATCATCCAATCATGACACACACAGAAAAACACACATTTCTCTCCAACTAAAATAGTTATTATTACTGATTATCTCCTAGCTTCTCTCAATGTTTGTCTGTCAGCCATTTTGCACAGCAGTGCCACCTGCTTCTGTTTGCTCTGGACTTCCTGTTGTTTGTTTAATTATTTTGTACAAGAGCTGCTACCACGACAACCATCGATTCAAACTAACGAAACAGAGTGTATTTTTATTACCAGCCCTGTTTATACGCGAGTGAGGAAAGACACGCCGTCATGTAGAAGGAGAAATGTCTATTGAATCAGTTTCCTCCTGATCTCAGTCACAAGGCAATCACGGAGGGCGACCATCATAATCTGTGATGGTTTAATAATTCTCTCATCTTTATTTGCGCTGAAGATTCCTTTAACAACCCTTAAAAACAACCAAAGACTTCCTCCAAGTGTGTGTATATATCTATATAGGTGTGAAGTCTACATTTTGAGGTGAAACATACACACAGGTTGTTTTGATGTTTTTTTTTTAAATATGGGTATAGTGTCCTTCACAACAACCGAATTGACGGTGATGAATTCGGGCTATAAATCAAATCACAGGTTTATATTAACATGCTCGTTCTAAATTGTTGTTGCTTCTAGTAACAGCTCATTCACAGGGACTTGTACGGCGGATACTCCACGTGATCCGAGTCTAATAATCAAAAACAGAAAAAAAATTCATTCAACAAAAAAAAGTATAATTGTTGATCTGGTGATTTCTGTTAGGAGACATTTATTGAAATAGTTATGGAAGGAGTCTTGTGAGGGAACGACTGTTTATAGCTGATATAACGTAACAGATTACACGTACTAACTTACCTAAAGTAACGGAAGTTCCGCAACGTTAAACGTAACTATAAGTGGTTAAAAAGCACAATATGTCATTCATTAAACAAATAAAAAGTTAGAAAATTGCTGTGGTATAAAAGGAGTGCAACACTGCAGGACGTGCTGTTAAAGGATAACACCCACCCGCGCTGTTATATACACCACCCAGTTGTTGATTATATTCCTAAAACCGCACAGCACCAAGAGGTTTTTTCCTTACTTATTAGTGCGTTACATGTAATCTGAACCCAAAATGTATGTGCCTTAATTCAGGGACTAAAATTATGTTTTTAAACTTTGATTTTTTTAGTAATAATTCAACAAAACAAATTCAAAAAGAGAGAATATGAAGAAGCCCAAACAGAATGATCTAGAAAGTAGACCTGTTATACAACAGGCTTGATGCTCAAAGAAGTCTGAGGTAATAAACACGTAGAAATCATTTAGTTTTATAGGAACCTAAATACAAATTAAGATTATATATATATATAAATGTATAAATTATCAAATAAAGGTAAAACATATATATAATTTAAACAGCTTTTTAGTGAGAAAACTACTGTGAAAGACGCCAGCCTGCTAGGCTACATCTCACAACCGACATGACTGTAGTACAAGAATACTGCGTAGCCATGGCAACCCGCGAGACCGCTGCGGCAGTTAACGCTCGCGGTCATCTTCGCGCTGATGAGGTGCTGTGAGCTGATTGGCTGATTCGCGGCACCACGTGATCTACGAAGACCGCATGGTCACTGTCACAAAAACTAGAGCTGACACAGAAATCTACAGATAAAAAATCAGACAATTTTCCACCTCTCACGCCTTTTAGCCATGAACACAGCACTTGTTGAGACTGACACAGAACTAAACCTCGATAAAAGCCTGCATGCGATCATTTTTGCTTGTATTTGGCTTAATATATACTGAAAATAAAAACGAATCCTAGATTTGGGTGGAATAATCCGGCGTGTAAGATGCTGTAATGTGGCAAATCGATAATAAAATAATAATAAAAAAACATCAAACAAACAAACAAACAAACAAAAACCAACTGATCAGCTAACAGCTTTACTACACCTGCTCCATCAGTCAACCTGAATCACTTACCTGATTAAACTAGACCACTTTAATAAATAAATAAATAAATAATAAAGAAATAACTTATTCTGTGTCAGGCACGTGTACAATCATTGTAAAATCATACTTATTTACTTACCAATTTGCTTAAGCTCCAACACGTGTTAAGCCAGAAGTTTCTGCAGCAATATGTGATGTGAAAGAGTGGATTTACTGCGCTTTTTTGCGGAAGGTTAAAGAATGAGGAAGGTGATTCTCACGGGTTAAAGCACAGTGACAGTTTCGAAAAGCAGAAATAAACGCATGTGGCGCCCAAAAACCAAGCTGGTGATAATGTAAACACAGCAGCACCTAGCGGTCAGAGTGTGCATTACACCCAGCTCGCAGGGTGACTGTTGCTAGGATACCCAGAGCTGACGGTTGTGCTTAAAGCCGCCTGTGGCTATTATTTATTTCATAACATGCTAACAATGGCGTTTATTAGCACCAAAACACAGAATAATACAATTATAACACATAATGCAGGACCTGAGATCCTGATGGGTTGCGAATTTTAGTTCGTTTTTCATTTTGAGTGACAACAAAACGATTTAATCGTCATTTCCGCTCACTGAAACCTTGGTGAATTCATACCCTCTCAGAAACAGGGAACTACACTGTACTACCTTTCTTTTGGTTGTGTACACCATTTGTACCTTTAATATACATTTTTTTTAAAGCTAGAAATGTGCTTGTATTGCACTTTTGAAGCCCAGTTACATTAAACGTACTCTATACCCACTTTTACAGATGAAAAATACAGTTTAAATGTACAAACAATAAAAGTACCATACCATTCCAGCAACAAGGACAGGTACAGTTTAGTACCCTTCGTCTGAGAAAGTAGAGGAAGTACCTGGATTAACTTTACCTGTGTTCCCACCAGAGGACTAATTTTAGTTCCTGGACTGCAGTTTGAGGAACCTTTTTAGTTCCTACTCCTATGGATCATTTAGGATTTAGGATTTCACTGTTTTTGAGAAGCAACAGATCTTTCATAATTGTACTAATCCTTGCTCATATCTGTTTCATTCATTCATCTTCAGTAACCACTTCATCCTGGTCAGGGTGGTGGTGAATCTGAGTTTATCTCAGGAACACTGGGCGTGAGACGAAAAATAAACCGGTCCATCACAATACACACACACACACACACACACACACTCATTCACACCTAGGGACAATTTACTGCAGCCAGTCCACCCACTTGCATGTTTTTTTTTTGCAGATGGTAGGAAACCGGAGAACACGGGGGAAACCTGAGCAGAAACAGGTAGAATATGCGAAACTCCACCCAGACAGTAACCTGAACTCAGGATCGAACCAGGGACCCTGGAGCTGTGAGACGACAGAGATTTAGAAGAGATTGTTCCCACCTGAGGGACAAAGGTTATCTGATTTCACAGTTTCAGGTTTTGTTTAAGCGTCTCATTTTACTAATTATGTTTTATTGAAAATATGCCTGCAATTATGCATGAAAAAAAAAACTCACCAGGAAAAGACAAGGAAGTAAGAAAGAAAGAAAGGAAATAATAAGAACAAAGGTGGATTATGTAGATATACAATGCATGTAGGCCTACACAAATGTATACATACTAAATGTATTTATAGAGACATCCTGCCCTCTAGTGGTTATATTTAGTAATTACATCTCTATTCCTCTAAACTATTCTGATGTTAGGTGAGCGACACTTTCTACACAGCTCAGTGTCAATTCACTTCTGTAATTGTTGACTTGTTCAATAAATTCTGAACTAGTGCAGGCATATGTAAAGTCCAGAACTGAGTATTATGTTACAAAATTTACTATACAAACACTTTTCACTCTCTTTTTCATCTGTGTAGTAAGTTCTTCATTGTGTCCTAAGTAGGCCAGAGTTCCTGAAAGCCAGGGATCCCTTTACGTATAGTATATCATACGTTCTTACAATAATAATAATAATAATAATAATAATAATAATAATAATAATAATAATAACTCAATGTTTAGTACTGAGATATTTATAGTTATTAGACAGTTGGTCTGGTCGAAACCTCAATAACTAGGTATAAGAAGCCTGTATGTAATTTCGACTTGGACATAATGTTCATGAAATGAATCTGTGCTGAGGTGGTCTATGGATTTTATTATTATTATTATTATTATTATTATTATTATTATTATTATTATTCGCAGTTTAAATGGGTCCCTGTCTACAAATTGTTTGAGATCAAGAGCCTATATTTCTATATTTTGAACATAGAAAAAATGATGATGAGAAAAATGGTTTTAAAACTGCAGTGTGGTTTAATGTGTTTCTGGTGTAGTCAGTGTGGTTCATAAGGTTTATAAAGGAAAGTAACATGTAGATTATAATGACACAGAATCAGAATCAGACTGAAATACAGCGCACTGTTTAGTATACAGGCTTTAAGCAATATTTCCATTTTTATTTATATATATATACATGTTTATTTCTACACTTACATCTCTATTTTATTTTATTTCATCATATTTTATTATGTTACATTGTCAAGTTGATCATTTTTGCATAATAATAATATTTCTCATTTCATTTTATTACTAGTATGTTTCTGTCTATAATTTTAACCGAATTTATTCATTGTGTTGTTTGATGCAACTGGAACAAAAACATCCTTCAGGATCAACAAATCCAAGTTTATCTAATCTTATCTCATCTTAATAAAGTTGCTAAGCTGCAAAGTTTCAGATAACATGTTTGTCGAAAAATGAGTGTGCAAAGACAGTGATATAAACATTTTTCTAAACAGTTTGAATTCTTTTTATTGCTACAGTTCAAGGTTCAAGGTTCATTATTTGTCACATTCATGTTACGTACATGTGCTGTAATGTAGTGAAATGTTTTTCCTTACTGCCTCATCCCTCAGTGCAACATAGTTTAGTTTAGTAATATGTTATCAATGCAATTTCTCAAAAACAAACAAAACAAACAAATAAACAAACCATAAATATATTATTTATATTTTGTAAATAATGAATACTGTGTTGTACTGTCTGTACTGTAAATCTGTATTTTTTAACAGTTAAATAAGGCTAAAAAAAAGTTTGAAACCTTCTGATTTTGAGATTTATATTTATTTTTATTTTCACAAAGCTATAAAATTGCAAAACTACAGTAAACATGAGCACTGGGTGATAAATAAAAGGTTTTGACTTCAGAAAAATATTGAAATATAATTCAGTTTTGGTGCGTTTACGTGTTATACATGTCCTAATGTCATGCAAAAACAACGCTATTTATACATAAATAAATAAATAAATAAATAAATAAATAAATAAATAAATAACCGCGCGCGCGCTAAAACGGTAAATAATGGCGGCACGAGGAAAGTGGACGCGCGCGCCGCAGCGGGAGCCGTGATCAAAGGGGTTACACCGATACAGTAGAGGGAGGGGGCGTGGTCTGAGTTTGGGTCACGCCCCCCTCCACCCCCACCCTTCTACATTTTCAGTTCTAAAAGCTCTTGACGTAAGCGGGAGAGAGGGTAGCAACAGTTGCCTCGAGACCCCCGCGCTCGCGCACCATAGCGACTGTAGTCGTGGAGACCGTTTCTTACCAACAGCGGAGAGCAACAGCAGCAGCAGCAGCAGCGGAAACTGGAGCCGAAGCTCAAAGTGTGTGTGTGTATGTGTATGTGTGTGTATGTGTGTGTGTGTGAGAGAGAGAAAAGACAAGAAAACAACCAGAAAGCTGCGAAACACAAGGTGAATGGTGTGTTTCTGTTTTTTTGTTTATAAAAACAAAAATTGATTTGTATCAGTTTAGGGGAAGAATTTGTAACGCAATTTGAACTAGTTAGCTCGTAGGCTAGCTCGGTTCTGTTCAACGCGTTCTGTTTAACTCTGAATAGATGTGTTTACAAAACAAAACGTATTGTGTTTAGTATGTTTTTTTTCCCTCCCCACCGACAAAATGTATATCGTTTGAACAAACTTGCCGTGTTGTTTCTGCGGTGTTGTGAACTTGTCTCGGCAAGCTGTTCCCCTGCTAGCCGGCTGTCGTTAGCCGAGCAGCTAGCTTAAACTTTTCCAGTGGTTCATTAAACGGCTCTGAATCTCAACCTGAACACATCCGCGTTCACGATTCTGTCATCAGTCCTGTCGCGTTTGTGTAAAATGCTTCTGGTTTACTTTTGTGATTTTTTTTTGCTAATGCGTGTATGCATTAATGGCGTTTCGACCAGCTGTAGGCTGTAAAGTCTCCTTAAATACTAACAAGTGCTTTCTGAATCTCTTCTGCACTTCCTGGCTTTCTGTCTCTCCAGAGAGATTTAATCCGGGATTATTGTCGAGGCTGCATGGCAGTAAATCTGGAGTGGAGATAAAGACATGAAGCTGAAGTGTTTCCCAGCTCGCTCAGAGGCAACAGGTTGTTTTAAAGGCAGAGATCTGGATAAAGAAGCAGCAGCAGATGATTGTTGATGATGATGATGATGATGATTTGGTGGTTTTTAATGGAAATGGTTCTGGAGGTGATTCTGATCATCTTGGGTTTTGATTTGTGTTTTTGTGTTTTAAGGATGAGCAGATGTGCCTGATGTGGAAAATCTGAAACGGCATTACTGAAATAAAGCATTAATAACTCTGACGTTTCTGATGTACATCTTGCTGTAGTGGTGTTTTGATCCGATACCGAGTATCGATATCGGGGCTGCCTCGGTTATATACTAATATTCGGTGTTTAGTGCACAATAATGTAATGATGGACGCATAAACATATATTAAATCTGGTCATGTGTCATGGTTAAATATGATTATATATCGAGAGAGGTTTATTTCTGGTCAGGGTGTTGACGCTGGATCGCAGTAAAGCTGGAGAGGAAAAGAAATAAAGCTGAAGGGTTTCTCAGCTCGGTCCGACGCAACAGGTTGTTTTAAAGCCAGAGTGATCTGTAAAGGAGACGCAGGAAGCAAAGCAATAAACTTTTTGTGGTATTTTTTATTAAGCTCAGGATGAATAACGGGATGAATTTAGGATTAAGGATGAATAACGAGCAGAATTTACAGCTCGCTCTAAGGGGGTTGTACTGATCCGATTCTGAGTATCGGTTCCTGTCTGATCTGCTCCATACGGTACTAACTGCTGTGGGTTTCCTGCTTTTCGTGATTCATTCTCTTTCTTTGTTTTGTTTTTGTGTGTGTGTGTGTGTGTGTGTGTGTGTGTGTGGGTGTGATCCTTAAATACAATATACTACAATGTTCAACACATAATATTGTAATGGTGGATGCATTTATATTAAAAACTCGCCATTGTAATCAATCCAGAGAAATTGCTGTGTGACGCTGGAACACAGTTTAAAAAAAACAAAAAAAAAACAAACAAAACAAAAAAAAAAAACAGAAAAGCTGAAGTGCTTCCCAACTCAGTCGGACACAGCAGGCTGGTTTAAAGCCAGCGTGATCTGTGCAGCAGAGGCAGGAAAACCCCCAACCATTAAACTGGATGATTTTGATGACTGGTGTTTTCTTTTTTTTTTCTTTTTTTTTTTTAAAAACAAGGTAAATCATCTGAATGTTTCTGAACATCATTCTGATCATCTGTGCCTTTTTGATACGGAATTAAGACATTAACTTTAGCTTTAGGATCATGTTTGATCTCTGAAGGGGTCTGATGCACAGCGTGTCCCAGGAGCGTACTGATCCACTTCCGAGTATCGGCATCAGGGTTGTCTGCGGTTTACTAAACCTGTGGGCCTTCACATCTAACCACACATCGCTGAGGACCTCTTTCAGCAGTCTGTGAGTATTGGTCCTGGAACGCTTGGCACAGGTGGACGATCCCTCTGATTTTGCTTTTTTTTTTCCACGGCTCACTGATTGTAACCATCTTCCCGTAATGAACAGTAGGCGTGGTTTCACGTTCATGCTCGTGCTTCTAGTAATGAAGTTTCTTTCCTTCATACAACAAAATAAACTACAGTGTCCTCAATGGTGGATGTGATGCGTTAAAAAACTCATCATGCGTCACAGTGAAACACAAGTCTGCATTAACTGGATATCCGCTAGAACAAAATTGATATTCCACATTTTATTGTTATTTGGACACGGGTTAAATCTTCACAGAAAAGCGACGTCGTTGGAGCAGTGGTCACTAGCACGCTAACAGTTAGCGAGTGTACATGTCGGAATCAGGCGTGTGAAAGAACATGTTCTGTTTATATTTCCGCGGTTTAAATTGTGGTCATTAAAAGTGCACGTGTGTGTGTGTGTGTGTGTGTGTGTGTTCATGCGTTTACGGTGCTGGAATCCTTCTTTTTTTAACAGTAACTAGTTGATTTTTAGCTAGCTACATTAGTTACCTTGGATCGGTTAAGGTCACCGTGGAGAAGAATGGGATTTTGTTTCACTTTGGGATCACGCTTCTGTACATTTTTATTGTTTCCGTTGTGTCGGAATTTCCGTGTTGTTTCAAAGATGCGATAGCAACCGATTGTCAAGAACAACATAACACCGGGTAAGAGCTGCTGTTTTCACTCGTCTGGTGTTGTCTGTAGATGTTTCTTCTCACCTAGCTAGCGTTTGCTGCAGCGTTGGTTGCCGCAATGTGCTTCAGTTAACGAACTCAACAGCTTCACAACCCCACAGAGTCGTCTGCTTTGAGTTGCTTAGCTTGGCAGCTTTTTTTTTTTTTTTTCTTTCTTTCAGTGTTTCCCCCTAACGATCACGTCAGTTCCCTCTGAAGGGCTGCATTAGGACACGTCCAGACAGATGCTCACTGTGGACAACTTTGGGAGGTTTGAGAAGAAGTGTAAAAGTTTCAGTCTTTTATGAGATCATAATCATGTCATAGACCATGAAAAAGGGCGAGGGAGTTAACGCGATATAAAAATCTAACATCGGCACATGTGCAGCGAGGACATGTGAGTTTATTATAAGAAGCGTCGCGCTGCCGGCGACATTTCTCTGGAGATAATCATCGATGACTCCAACCGGCAATGCCAGCATAGATTAAATTACGCATTATGCTCCGCGCTCACATCTGACAGGCTCGCGGGGAACTTGTTGGGCGCCAATGGCCGTGACAACGGCTCGAGTCCGCTCATCCGAGCCCTGTCATTTTTGTCGCTCGTGTTACACCTGAGCAGTGGAAAGCGCTTTAATGAGCGCCTCTTGTGACAATGGCTTATGGGCCAGGTGTCGCCTCCGCCTCGCTATTGATCCCTCTTTATCAGCGAGCAGCCGTGCCTCTGAAAGCCGCACCGATAATGAGGGTAATTGCCATGCCGAGCGGAGAGAGAGAGAGAGAGAAAGAGGCTGATGAGACACTGTGGTCCACTCGCGGCCCGGCTCTCCTCTGGGCCACTAATCACGTTAGGACAGCTCTGATCCGCTCATTAACGAGAGGCTCCAGCTGTCAGAGCGATCGCTCTCCAGGGTCGAGGGAGCTGACGGAGACCAGTTTCTTCCAGGCGTGTGTGTCAGGTGTGCCGGTGATTTCCGGATCGCTGGAGCAGAAAACTTACCCCTGACTCTAAACGAGTCTCCGATGACGTGCGCTGCAGTGCCTCAGTAAAGAAATATGTTGTCACAGGTGTATTTCCAGGCAGGATCGGCCTTCCCCGTCAAGGATTGAATGATTCATGGAAGCAGCGTTAATTATTGATGGGGTCAGACACTTGCATCCTAGCCAGAGTTATGTCCAGTCAGAGAGTGGGATGAGTCTCGCTTTGCGTGTTACATGATTTTCAAACTCTCCTGTGACCTGACTGAGACTTGTGTAGTCTTAACCGAGTCACAAGGCATGGACCGATAATCGGTTGTCCGTTATGTTAAGAATTAAACACGGCTCCCATAGGAAAATAATCAGTGATGGAGCGGCGTGACGAAGCGGCGTCACTGTCACTGCCGTGAGGTCGATTCTTTTCCTATAACAGCATGTCCTAAAGTGTTTTATTCCTCTTGTACCTCAGCGATTTTTTTCAACTAATACTGTTTCCTATCTGCCATACAGCTCTCTGTGTTTAGCTGTTGCTATAGAAACAGTAGAGTCTTGAAACAAGTGCGATGATATAAACCTGTGATTTGCATCTGTTATAGAAAAATAAGTCTAACTATCCATGCATCCATCTGTCCATCCAGATGATGGCCTCCAAATCAGCCTCGGCGCTCTTTGTTATATGGATTCTACAAGTCACTGGAGCAGTGAACATCACCACGCCCACCGGGACGTCAGAAATGTTTGATCATAGGGTAAAGGTGACGAGTCAGAACAACTTCGTGCTATTTGGAAGAGAAGGTTTCCCAATAATTCCATGCTTTTCCACTTAGCAAAGCAGGAACTGGAAAACAAGTAGCTACATGCGGTGATATCTGTAACCATAACGAAGTCTGGCCATATATTGTGACCTGAAAGTTAAACCTTTCGCTTGTTGTTTTAGATGGTCTCCAAACCATAATCCATCACCCCTCAATTTGTAATTCCTTTTCCTCTAGTTATTTGTACCATCCTTCAAATATTGTTCTTAATAATCCCTCCTGAAAATAAATCAGAAACACGCCACATGCAGACAATTGCAGGTTGCTAGTCATTGGGATATTTTAAGAAGAGATTAGCGTAAAAGCCTCGGGGCAAACTCAAAATCATTTGCTCACTTGTTTTGACAAAGTTTCTGAATCAGGCTTTGGAGTCTGAATCAGCCTTGTTCATTCCGTCCCACACACCCTGCGCGAAAGAAAATAAAGGAACGGGAATGAAAACTGCGCGCCAGCCGAAGCAGAACAGCTGCCGTGTTTACATGGCAACTTGACACACAAATACAGCCTGAGTAACGGAGAGACAGGGGCTGCCCTCGGGCCTTTGGCCTCGAGCTTTCAAGACTGTTTTCTTTTTCTTTTTTTTTTTTATACAGTTATCCTTTTTCCTCTGACAGGCGCGTGGAGCCGTGGCATGCACAGGCAGGTCAGAGGGCAAAGGTGTGTGGAGAGATGTCGAGGATGAAGAACTGTTGTGTAGAAGCTGGATTTAACTCTTATTCCTGTAATCCTGAGCCTGTGCACTTCATCTCCTTTAATCCACCCGGGATCGAAAGCCTTTGATACCTTGTTCCGCTCAGCCGAGTTTATTATCTTCGTTCACCGAATAAAACTCCCTGCTGAAGAACACAGAACAAAAGTCACCGGCTCCGTCAGAATGCAGAATGCGGCGCGATAACATCGAAGGTGGCGAGGGTGTAACCTCCACCTTACTAGTCTCACCCTCTCACCTGCGCACAAAATCATACACATGAATGCAAACGTGAGCAACCGCTCATACACGCAACCTGCAGGCGGCTTCATTCTCTGTGTGTATTTCAAATAACAGATTATACATACAATTTTACATATTTTTTTAGCTAGCGCACCAGGCACATGGAATTGATGGCTAAAAAGTAGTAGCTAACATAACAACCTATAGCGAGTTGGGCACCAAGTCGTGGTGCACTGCAAGCAAAAATATTATTCGAGTCTGGCTAGCATCTGATAGCATTTTCTAGCTAATTTAAATTTTAAAGCACTGTAAAATTTACAGTAAACAACTGTAAAACATTTATAGTAACGTACTGTAATATATTGCATAGTAAAAAATAACACGTAATCCAGTACATTTGCTCATTTTGCTGAAGCAGGACACACCAGAGCTTAAGGTTAAGGGTCTTGCTCAAGGACACAACCATGCAGATTAGCAGTGCTGGGACCGGAACACATGACCTTCTGATCTGTACGTCAAAGCCTTAACCACTGAGCCACCACAACGAGCTCAACTAACCTGCGTTGATTCAACCGCCTCTATCACTGAAATAACTCGCACTAAAAGAGTGCATTGAGTCAGTGCAAGCTAGTACGTTTTTTTTACAATGGAGCAAATTATATTTAAGGCATTGCGCTAAGAATTTTATTTTGCTCAGTCTAGTAAAATCAAGCCCTAAAAAAATGTTTCAGTCGTCGACAAAAATCTCAGCCGATGTGTAACGGCGTTGACTTTCATCACATCCCCGTGAAGCGCGTTACGTTTAACAGAAACAGCAAATGCTCACGTGTGCGGAAGACGGCGGATAGCGCTTTTCTCAGGCGTGTTACACCGGCCCGTGACGCAGCATTAGCAGCAGTTCGAAAAAAAAAAAAAAAAAGATGTGGCTCGCGTGTCTCGGAGGAAACACGTGATGGTCTTCACCCTCCGGGGTTTGGTACATGTCCTGTGATGGGGTTGGTGGGAACTAGCCAAGGCTACGATTCAGGAGAAAATTGAGGAAAAGTTTAAAAAGAAGCCGAAAAAGAAACAACTTGTAGCTCGGACACCAAATCTGCTTGTTCAGTGTGCCTGGGCTACTGATTTATTTTTGTTTGTTTGTTTTGTGTGTTTGTTTTGCGTCCCTGGCCTGACTGACGTATATGAAGGTTGTACTGTCTGGTTGCAGTGGTTTTCTCCTTCAACAGTCTGGCCAGCATCCAATCTGGCAAATCCGCTTTATCCCAGGATGCAGGCACAACCTCAGTTTTGTGAAATTTCACTAGCCGAGTAGGTAGATACTTAACGAGGCGTTTAATTCAGCTCATCCTCAGTCAACTGTTTGAGTGTTCACTATTTACAGGTGCCATGTTTAAAAACTGTATTTGACCACAGCGTCAACTCAGGGATTGTGTTAGTGGCGTCGGCGTTGACAGTAACCCTACACCATGGCGAGTTTTTAACGGAGCCCAGATCTCAAACTGACAGCTGCAGTGAGTTCCCCTAGGTGGGTGTGTGTGTGTGTGTGTGTGTGAGAGCGTTGGGACAGCCCGATATGGCTCTCGATGACATCTTTAACCATGTATGCGTGTGCACTATGGCTGTATTTAGCCCAATCTGTAACACTGCTCGTCCTCAGCTGGCCCATCGCTGCCTGCCGAAATACTTCCTTGTTGTTGAGTCAAGTCGACTTTATTCACTTGGACAGGCGTACGGTAAAAAAGAAGGCTACTACGGCTAGTTCAGGTGCATATCCACGTTTAACACAGGACTCGACGAGTTGAATCAACAAGTTCAACTACAGAACTCTTAACTAGGCTTAGTTCAATAACAGGTCACTATCTGTCTTGGCAAAATAATACTATATGCTTACTTCAACAAATTTTTAAATTAAACTAACGCAAAAAGTCACGGTATTCCACACGATATTTACTGGTTTGCAGCTGTGCTTCTGTGACCAGTCGACTGAATTGCTTGAATTGGTTCTCCCCTGCATTTAAAACTCTGCTTTCTTCAATTCCTACCAGAAAAATTCTAAATAAAGGCTGTCTCGCTCCCCGAGTGTCGGCTCGGCTCATTTTCAATGCCGCAATCGACTTCTAACACGTTGCTCAACGATTACCGTTTATTTCTTTATGTATTGCTTGCGTATTTTAGACCGTTTGTAGATTTCTATCCCCTTGTAGCTACATTTAGTGTTGTGGAAAATGCGCAAAACAAGTTACTGTTATCGCTCACATTTTAACATAAACAGAAACTTTCACCATATTATGGAGTAATTCCAATTTATTTTGTTTATCTGTAGCGTCTGCTGTACAAGCCCCTGTGTACGTTGTTGCTATAGAAACAATACCGTATTAGAACGAGCGCATGCGACTACTAATGCACACTAACGTCAGAGAAATTTCATCAACACCCTCTGACCAATGAGAATCCAGAATTCAACATCGCCGTGGTTTTAAAAAGATATATTGTACAACGAATTAGTAGCGCATGACTAGACGTGACTCTTTCTTTCTTTTTTTTTCTTTTTTTTTATCATGTTTTTATTTTGATCAGCAACTATTAGGGAGGCTCTGGATTTGCGTGTGGGGGGGAAAAAAACCAGACACTTCAGTGTGTTGATGCTGAAACCGTGTGTTATCAGGCGTGTGAGGTGTTTGTTTGAGGTGAGACTGTGGAAACGGCTGCTCTCCGCTCAGATACCGTGAGGGAGAGAGAGAGGGAGAGAGAGAGGGAGAGAGAGAGGGAGGCGGGGCGCCCGATTTATAGTTTCAGTCGCTCTTAATACATTAAACACCTGTAGCTTTGTGGGCTGATATGAATCAATCCTCGCTTGAGGCCTCGTGAGTGGGATCCAGCCATGATTCATCTCTCTCTCTCTCTCTCTCTCTTTCTTTCTCTCTCTCTCTTTCAGGACAGGCTTTAAACACGCTTCAGCAACAGGTAACAACATGCCAGGAAATGAAAATGTTTTTCGCACACAGACTCACCCTCACTGCAACCTCTCCTCATCAGTGCGTTCTTTACATTCCACCTGGTTTGTATCATAGCTACACAACAGCTAATTAAATTTCCTGCCACTAACAGAACACTGAGGCCCTTAGATTTGAATGACAATAGACCTCTCACTCCTCTCTCTCTCTCTCTCTCTCTCTCTCTCCCTCTCCCTCCTTCTTCTCAGTCTTATATAGACAGACAGTATAGACCCTCTCTTACCAATAATTCTCTCTCATTTATTTATTTTAAAGACACAAATGCAAAAATATTGCTCGTGTTAGGATATTACCTAATTTTCTGGACAATGATTCAATCCCAGCACTGATATTCGTCATTACTACAAGATGAAGTACAGTCTCGGGCATTTTTTACCTCGCCTCATATTTACTGAACACTACTATACCACAGCACTGTTGAATTCTCGATTCTGATTGGTCAGAAAGTGTTGAATGATTTTCTCTACCAGCAGCTCTGACAAATCACAGGTTTATATTCTTGTGACTTGTACGGGGGATGCTCATGATTATCAAACACTAATAATAAAAAGACATGCTGTTCATTCTTTATTTTTTATTGATGTGGTGAAGTTTTCTGTAAGAAGTCGTTGATTTGACATTTACGGAAGGAGTCTCCAGTGTCAGCGTTTTGTAACAGTTTCTTGGTTTCTCGGTAACGTGACAGGCTGTGTTTTTGTCTTTTTAAATTCAAGAGAGAGAAAAGAGAGAGAGGCTGGTGAGGGAGTGACTGTTTATAGCTGCTATAACGTAAGTGATAACTTGGTTCATGGACCTTCTACAAAGGTGACTATAAATGGATAAAAATGGATGTGTCAGTCTTTAGTAATAAAAAAAAAATGTTACCGTTGCCATATTGCTTTGAGATCAGAAGAATAAAACATGCTGTTATAGGAAAGTCATCTACTTTGGGTTGGTAACAGTAACTCCGCTTGATCACAGTTTGTTGATTGTTGGTTATTGTCCTATAAAAGCATGTCCCAAAGTGTTTTGTTTCTTAAATAGTGGGCCAATAGGAAAACTACTATAACTCTGAGAATAAGTCAACATAGCTGGAACAAAACCATGTAGGAAATCCACCATACTTGTGGATACAAACAGTTAGTATTAAAGCTAGCTAACTAACATGACCTAGCAAGGTATTAGCTGCTAACGATCTAGCTACCGTTTCTTTGCTGGAATACTTTGTGAATATGTTCTTTTTGGCATTTTCATTCTCCTGAGTGGAAATTTGCTTCCATTAGCTGTTTAAATGAATGAATGATGTTCAAGCGCTTGTCAGACTGCATCATCTTTCCGATATGTCTGCACAGTTAATCATATCTTTTTTTTTTTTTTTTTTTTTTCCACCGGTTTACACTTCAGTTTAAGATTCTCACATTCAGGGGGTTAAAGTTCCCCTCTGGTAAAATTAAATGCTACCGTAGAAAAATTCCTTTTTTTTTTGCATTCTGAAGACCTCAATTCTAAATCCCTGAAGACCTCAGTGTCATTAAGCGTCTGAGTAACGCGTAGAATACCGTAACCTCATTACACTGTTGGCCCGAGGTCACTAGTTCACTCCAGTTCCTGCATTAAGCACCCGGACTAATGCAGAGCGCTTTCCTCCGCCCATACCAACATCCTGTGCATTTATCCTCAGCCCTCGAGGGCCATGTGTTTGCAGATTCGTCTTTTTCGCCTGTGAATGCCCATTCAGGCCACGTCCAGCATGTGAATAGACGAGGAAGTGCTTGTTGATTCGAACCCCGAGCAACTCCAGCTCCACAGTAATTGTTATTATGCTATTGTGTGGAGAACACGTCAAACAGTCTCGCAGGGGCTTAAACACAAGCCAAGGCCGTCATCACAGCGGGGGTGAAACCTACACCATGCTGTTGTTTATCAAAAAACCCTCCAAGGCCATCAAAAGTTCTCATAAATCACAGATCAATGTTACGATCATCTAGCACCACAGTAAACAAGAGAGATTTCCTTGGAACTGCTCACCCGGTTGTTCAGCTCCAGAGCTTCGATTACTTCAGCCTGATGAAACTTGTGGGAGTTTGTTTGCGTTAGTTTCCATACTTTTTTGTGCTTGAACTTTAAAAGTTCAACTCTCCAGTTGCTCGCGTCCTCATCCATCAGCGCACACCCATCATCCCTCACGCCTCTGAATCAAAGTTAGTGCTCATTATCACTCTGACACGATACGTGTATTGAATCGTAGATAAGAGACAACATTTCAGCATCTTTTGCACACACAATAAAGATATCATCCCCAGGCTCTGATTGCTCTGATTGCTGACATGTGAAGGCCACATCGGATTTTTCAGGCTGGTTGATTGATTACATCAACAATAAACAATAGTTATTGATAGTTATCTAACAAACACTAGCAGTAATTTAAATCCGACACTACGTGGAGGTTAGAAATTGAACGCGTCAAACATGGCGCTCAACATGGCAGCTCTATTACTTAAGTCTGACCTCTTTAATAAAAAGAGGCATTTGCCCTTTTCTCTTATGAGCCATAACATGGAAAAAGCCCGGCTGATCAGATACTTATGTCTGTGCAGATGTAAGTCACCTTCGTTTCTACAAAAGTCCTCATAACAGACACATTATCAGTTAAGAACCTAACGTAGAGGAAATGTGTTTTTTTATTATTATTATGATGTGGATTTGCGTATTTGTGAACAGAAAATATAGTCCATTTAATTCCAGCATGCTAGGTATCACTACTTTCCTGAATATAAACATATAATGAGCATCAAGAGTGTCCGTCCGTGTATTAAGACCTTCGAAATTGCATACATTAATTAGCAGTAGCCTCCATTTTGGAAGCAGTGGATTACGGTTTGGAGGAGTAAACCAAGACGTTGTACCAGACGTGGTCTTATCGAGAGAGTGGGTGGAGGATGTTTGGGTATTTTTAAGGTTTTCCAACGCTTGTTACGGAAGGCTGTCGCCAGGGATCAGACGTCAGCCCACTTCTGCATGCTGAGTCTTCAATCCAGTGAACCAAATGTATTGTAATGCAGAACACATAGCTATCTAAATCATCACTAACGTGTTATTTTGCTTTGGCTAAGAGCACGACTGAGAGGAATGTTGTAAACTGTAATAGAAATAAACTGAAAATGTAAAAGCTGGATTAGCTAAACTTTGGAGATGGCTAAAAAAGTTCTCCCATTGGCCATACAGTGCACAGAAATAGGGTGTAAAAGCCATTATTTTGTAGTGACATGTATTTATTTGGCAGATGCTTTTATTTAAAGTGACTCGCAGTTGAAGGTTAAGGGTCTGAGACATCACTGCCATTTTGTTTGTGCCCTACGTAGTGCGCATGAACGAGGAGTAGGGATTCTTTCTACTCTCTGGGCTGACACGCACTGTTACTATGGAAACGGCTGTAAATAATGTTGTCATGGCTGTGTCCAGTATGTTACGCAGAAACGTGGATGTGCAGTAGTTTATTATTCTCAGATTTGAACAGCGAGTCATGCTTGGAGTTTTCGAGTTTGTGGGTCTCTCAGCATTCAAGTAGACCGATCTTGTACGCCCTACAGCGTTGCCAAGATGGCCGCCAAGTATACAGAAGGACTTGGACTGCATACGTTGCCTCTGAAATGTGTCGATTCCCAGCTAGTGTAGTCTGCACACACGTACACCTTTACTGTTATTACAGTATCCCACTTCCTGTTGTTCAATATGAGATGAGTCATTCAGGTCTGAAATAGCGAAATTAGGCTAATCTGTGCATTCTTCATTTAAAAACCGCTTCATGTAGATTCACCCTGGATTGGTGGAGGACATTCACTGAGATCTAAAGCACAACTTACAGTACTGTGCATAAGTATTCACACCCCCTCCTCTCTTTTGAACTTTTTCTATGTTTTATAGTTACAACCTGGGACTGACCTCGGCTTAATTGGGATTTTGTCAGGGATCTACACAAGATAGCGCCTGCTGTTGAAGTGTACGGAATTAAATTTGTGCCAAAAGCATTGAACGTAACTTTTCAAGAAAGGAACCAAAATATACAATGAGAGAGAAGAAAAACACTCTGAAACTGAAAACAATGAGCTCAGTGGCAAAAATTGAACAGGGTCTTCAATTAAACAGCATTCTTTGTTAACAGCTTTCTAAGCTTGCTTTCCGCTAATCATGGTTTATGAATGCGCTGTCAGAGTTTTCGTTTACGCCCCGCAAGTTTACTTTCCCCATTCTGGCACAAACGTCTCGTATGGGCGGGCTTAACAGCGATTTACTCTTATTGGTTAGCGAGATTTGGATCGACAGCTCCCTGACCTGTGAATAGGGACGCTCTTGAGAGCTCTTCTCGAAAAAATAGACATATGAGACTGCGAAAAACTCAAATATTAATTATGAATTAAGGAAGGAAGTAAGGAAGTAATTTCCACTACAAAGTACAAACACTGTAACTGTACAGCGACCCGCATCCAGAACACTCTCCAAAATTCACGTCACTGAAGTCTCTACTTCCAGGTTTTCGTTTCTTGAAAAGTTAGAAATTTACTTCTAGAGAAGAGGAAAAAAAGTTAATATAGTTCTCAAAATTATTTACAAATTAAAAATGTATTCTGGTAAAAAAAAAAAAAAAAAAAACACAGTTTGCCATCAGAAGTCACATAATTAGTTGAATGGAGTCGACCTGTGTGTAATTAAAGTGTCATGTGACCTGTTTCTGGAAGAATCCAGAGTTTGTTAGAGAACATATCTAAACAAATTATGCATTATGAAGAACAAGGAGCTGTCCAAACTAGTTCTGGAAAAGTAGAAATGAAGGTTTGGATGTATAATTCTGCATAGCATGAATAAATCTACTATTAAAAAATGGAAAGAATTTTCTCCCTGGTTCAATATTATTTATTATCCTAGTTAAGTCCATTTCAGTTCCAGGTTCTAATACTACGAAATATGGAAAAGTCCAATGTGGTGGATACTGTACGCACGTCTGACACATGCATGCTATTGAAACACATGTATGTGTTTGTTTTCTCGAATTAAACATATAATTAGCATAATTAGTGTTAAGGCCTCAGAAATCGCATGCCTGCATTTCACAAACAGTGGCCACACCTGTTAAAGTAAGGAACGGTCACTTAAACAATCGCTACTGTTACGTAAGCACAGATACTATTTCAACATTGTATCCGAGTAAACAAAACGGTTGTATCTGACGAGGCAAGAGAGTGGGCAAGTGGGAAAGAAAGTTAGTTTTCCACTGCCTGTGGTGCAAGGCGCTCCCCAGGGATCAGACGTTGGCCTGCTTTTATTTTCAGTTTTCATGCTACGTCTTGAATTCAGTGTGCTTAATTTTCTGCTATAAGGGCTTGGTTGTTTTTGGACTTCTTAGAATTTGTCAACACCAAGCTGGCACGGAGTCGAACACAGAAACACGACTGAAAGGTGATGTGCATATTTGCGGCTTCGAGCTTCTTTGGCCGACTCCACGCAGTAGGAAAGCTCTCATTAGCCCACTCAGTATCCGAGCATGGAATGTAGTGGCTGAACCAGATCCGTCAGAGAAGACGGCGTGAAAGATTTCTCCGGACAGGTTCATCAATGCCAGCTTTTCAGCTTTTCTTGAAGTGAACACTTCATGGAAGTTTTCTCTCAGCTCACTGTGATTCAGGTCTCGCTGCACAAGTGTCATTTGACCTGCGTCTCTCTTTTGGCTGCTGGAATTTTCTACGAAGATGTAACACTAAGAGGAAGGGAGGGAACCATGCTCTGAAGTTGCTAGCAACAGGTTGCCTTGTTTATTCATGTGAATCAGCAGGCAATCTGATGTATTCACTGTGTAAGACAAACTCTCATTCTGTTTTCAAGGTTCGTGACAATGAAATTAAAATCATGCATAAACAGGTTTTCAGTTAATGTTCACATCAGAAAGTATGTGATCTCAGTGACTTTGACCATGGCATGGTTATCTGCGTTAGAACGGCTGGTATGAGTGTTTCAGAAACCTCCTGGGATTTTTTTTTTTTTTAATGCACAAGAGTCTCTAGCGTTTACACAGAATGGTGCGAAAAACATCCAGTTCTGCGGGCGGAAACGCCTTGTTGATGACGGAAGTCAGAGGAACAGAAGACAGGAAGGCTACAGCGGCTCAAATAACCACTCTGTACAGCCGTGGTGAGCAGAAAGGCATCGTTGAATCTGGAGGCAGATGTGATGCAGTTGCACAAGAACACATCGGGAATCTGAGGCTACAGCGGGGGACATGATCACTTATCACTGAAACTAGAAAGTTGGGGGAAAAAAAGAAAAGAAAAAAAACAGGGAACATTTTTCCTATCTTTGGAATTTGATCCGTGATATTTTTAGACCACTGTGAAGTTTCACTGTAACTGTAACATTCGTAATTAATCTACACTCCTTTCTTGTGTACGTGACTACAATAGCACAACAGGACGTGTGTTTCAGGCCAGTGGAAATCTTTTAACGGTAAAGGAGCGTGTCGATACCTCTGTTTCCTTTCCCTCGTGATCCTCTGTTGTTCCATCGCTATGGGCAACAAGGTGGTGTGACAGCAGAAGGCTGGAGATGCTCCATTTTGTCGTCACTGGAATCGGGGGAGGGGAGGAGGGGAGGACGGAGAGGACCGCGTCCTTGCTGAAACGCCCACATGTAAGAGTTTATGTGGAGGACACGGGCTTCCTCCTCACAGCTGCGCTTCAAAGTGCTTCAAAGCACTTTTCCTTTTCCAGCGCCGGGCTGGGGGTGGAAATCTGGAAAGGTTTACAGGGTGTGTGTGTGTGTGTGTGTGTGTGTGTGTGTGTGTGTGTGTGTGTGTGTGTGTGTGTGTGTGTGTGTGT
>CM074923.1:2657724-2679837 GCA_037576815.1 Pangasius larnaudii | reverse complement strand
TGTGTGTGTGTGTGTGTGTGTGTGTGTGTGTGTGTGTGTGTGTGTGTGTGTGTGTGTGTGTGTGTGTGTGTGTTCGGTGGGGAAGGGGCTCTGGGGAAGCAGAGAGTTGTAAGTGTGAACAAACGGTCTCCATGGCGACAACGGGCTGCCGTGGTGATGGATGGAGTGTGGAGGGAGGATGAGGAGGAGATCAGCCTGAGTTTGCAGATTTTCTTCTTTTCCTCTCTTCTCCCCTTCATTTACTTCTTTTCTTTTCAGTGCGTCTCTTATTTTCTTTTTTTCATCTCTTCTTTCTCTAATTCTGTTCTCTTATTCTTTTGTTCTCTTCTCCTTTCTGTTCTTGTCTGTCTTTCTCTTCTCGTCTCATGTCTCTGTGCATCCTCTTTCTTTCTTCCTCTATTTCTCTATTCTTCTTCTCATTGTTTTGCTTCTTTCTCTGTTTCTCTTCTCTTCTTGTCTCATGCCTCATGTCTCTTCTCGTCTCTTCTCTTCTCTTCTCTTCTCTCCTCGTGCATTCTGCAGGTCTCTGTATGGTTCTCATTGCATTAGCCATAAATGAATGAGACAAGCTGACAAACAGCCTCCGCTGTAGAAATCACGTCTTAATTTGCTTTCATTATTGTGTGTGTGTGTGTGTGTGTGTGTGTGTGTGTGTGTGTGTGTGTGTGTGTCTGTGTGCCTTCACGCCTTCACACTAGTGCCTATTGAATGATGGGAGTTTGGATAAGATCATCATGCTCAATAGGAAAAACATGAAACCTGTGCGCGCGCACACACACACACACACACACACACACACACACACACACACACACACACACTACTTGTCCTTGTCACTGAGGAAGTCCATCCTTTAAGTTGGGTTTCCTTTTATACAGATGCGTGCAGATGTTGTCCTTGCTTGTAATTAATCGGCACAGTAATAACTATAATTACTATAACATTTCCCCAAAGTAGTAACTATAACATTTCCCCAAAATAATAGTAGCTATAATAACACAAACACTAAAACTTTTCCACAGAGTGATAACTAGAATAAATGTAACTATATTTGATAGTAACAGCTGTAATAACTAAATTTGTAATAACAATAGTCATATTAATTGTAACCTTTCTGACAGTAGTAACTGTAATCATAACATTTCTGATTACCTGCAATATACATGACATTTTATTAAAGTAATAACTGTACGATTTCTGTAATAACTAACATTTCTGATAGCAAACGGCAACGTTTCTGATAGTAACGACTGTAATAACTAACATCTCCACCGCTGTCGCAATAAAAAGTAACCCTGAATCAACCCCGTGGTGATCAGCGACCCCGAGCATTCAGTCCTTTCAGCTGTTCACACATTTTGGATAAGAGCGTCTGCTAAACGACTGAATGTAAACGTATATTTCCTGAGTGTGCTGAATATCAGTGTGTTGTGCAGTCGACTATCAGCACACACCCAGCAGTTGGAAAAGTCCTTCTTGTGAAAGAGTTGTTGATTTTGGAGCACAGAGGTGTAAAGCAAGCCTTTGGTTTGTTTTTTTTTTTTCCCCTCTCCGCTTCACTCTTTCCTATTCTCCAGCTTTCCTGATTACTTTTACATTCCTTGTCAGTTTTGGTCTGGAGGCTCCGGATCACAGCAGGCTCAAAGTTCCTGAAAGTAACTCCACAAATAATTGTAGAGGGGATATAATTGGAACCGAGCTGTTCTCCTTCGCCCCAACAACACCCTGGTAATTACTACCCCCTACCCCCAACCCCTTTTTGCCCCCTGAGAGGCTGAAATGAATAGGTTACGTATTTATTGTTGTAAGTTTCTGGTTAATGTGAGATAGACGGCTCGCTCTGGGGACAGCATTGTTTGGTTTGGGAAGTATTCTGCCGGTCGCTTAGCAACAGGCTCCTGGAAACGGGAGTGGACTGTGTTGCTACTGGCAACGGTTGTTGCTCTGCAAACAATGTGGGCCGGAGCGCAAACAAGAGCCAAGACCGTGGGCTCCGGCGCTTAATTGAACATCTGCATGTGTTTTTCTAGCGCTCTTTAAGTTGGCTTCCCTTTAATAATAAGCGACAGTCTGCCCCTTAACCATAATAATAAGAGTAATAACTTTATTTATGTAGCACCTTTCATCCGCTTCGACACGAGAGTGCTTTTACAGGGTGCGCAAGCATCGAGAGAGCCTCGAACGAAAAGAAATAAATCAAACAAATGGCTGAAGACTGAAGAAATAAAAGCATGTGATGGGAAGTAAGGATTTAAGCAGGCTGAATAGAAAATGATTGATTATGATAATAGTAGTGGTGTGATTTAATTCTTTATCATTCTCCTTTTTAGTTCTCATTTGTTTTAAACTTTAACACCTAATCATTTCAGAGCAGCTCACTAACATGACGGAAGATGGTCTTTTTTTTCCTCCTGTGCGTCTCCGCCTGTTCAGAAGGGAATAGCGTCGGGTTTAATGGCCGCTTTGTTGCGTGGACTCGTGTGTACTGTAATGAAGCTCGACTCCGCAGCCCTTTCCGTCCTCCAGCCCAGACGAGTGCGGCCTCCTGCTGGCGCTGCTTTTGTGCTGTCCAGAGCAGCTGGTGGGGAATTTAATGTGGCTTTTAACCTCGGCGAGAAGCCCACACAGAGACCGTCCCGGACCTCCAGCCCTCCGCTCTTCACACGCTCGCTCACACTTAATTAAAGTTCTGCTCAGGAGCTCCCTCAGGACAAAAGCACCGTCTGAAGGGCGCCAGTTAAAGTCCCTCTGTTCCTGAAGTGCTTCAGGGCTGAAGTAGCACCTGAAGACAAGCAGCCTTCTCTTCCCTTCTCGTCTCGTCTCTTCTTTCCTATTCTCTTCTCTTCTCTTCTCTTCTCTTCTCTTTTTTCCTATTCTCTTCTCTTCTCTTCTCTTCTCTTCTCTTCTCTTTTTTCCTATTCTCTTCTCTTCTCTTCTCTTCTCTTCTCTTTTTTCCTATTCTCTTCTCTTCTCTTCTCTTCTCTTTTTTCCTATTCTCTTCTCTTCTCTTCTCTTTTTTCCTATTCTCTTCTCTTTTTTCCTATTCTCTTCTCTTTTTTCTTATTCTCTTCTCTTCTCTTCTCTTTTTTCCTCTTCTCTTCTCGTCTCGTCTCGTCTCGTCTCTTCTCTTCTCTTTTTTCCTATTCTCTTCTCTTTTTTCTTATTCTCTTCTCTTCTCTTCTCTTTTTTCCTCTTCTCGTCTCGTCTCGTCTCGTCTCGTCTCTTCTCTTCTCTTCTCTTTTTTCCTCTTCTCTTCTCTTCTCTTCTCTTCTTGTGACGTCTTGTTTTTCCTCGTCTTCTATTCTGTTCTTCTCCGCTCCTCTCCAAGTTCTCTTCTGTCCTTCTTCTCTTCTCTTCTCTTTATTCTATTCCTCTTCTCTTCTTGTGTCTTGTTTTCTTCTATTCTGTTCTATTCTGTTTCTCTTCTCTTCTTCTTTCTGCTCACTTCTTTACCCGTGTAATTTCCTATTGTCGTCTTCTCTTCTTGTGTCTCTTCTCTTCTCTTCTCCTCTATTCTCGTGACTTCTTTTCTTCTCATGTCCCATTCTCTCCCTTCTCATCTATTCTTTTCTGGGTTTTTCTTTCTCTTCTCCTCTGTTCCCGTCCCATCTTTTCTCATTATTTCTTGTCACTATGATGTTGTCCTCTTCTTCTCTCTCTTTTCTTCTATTATTTTTCTCATCTCTTCTGTTTTTTCCTCTTCTCTTCTTGTTCCTCAACCTCTTCTCCTTTCTTCTCTCACTCCATCTTTCCAGTTTCCTCCTCTCTCTTCCGTTCCCTTACTAACAGGTGCACCAGTGGGTGAAATTGCCTCTCCGCTCATCCTGTCCCCTTTCCGCTCCTTCTCTACTCTCTCCTCTATTATGTCTCCTTTCCTCTTCCCTCTCCTCTCCCTCATTTCCTCCTTCTCTCAGTAACCGTTAATAGCTCATAACCAAAGTTAAATGCCACACAAAATTTCATCTGCTCTCTCCTCCTCTGTTCCTCCAGTGAAGAGTGATGCAGTGCAGAAACTCCTGGCCAAAGACAATGAGAACTAAAGCAGAGGATCTGAGGTGTGAAGGCCAGTGACTCAGATGCAGTTAAATGAAGTCAAAGTTAACTTTATTATCTGAGAATTCATTCAGTGATCTGGAGATCTGGAGATTTTTTTTTTTTCTTCGACGTTTAAATGAGTGTAGTAAATCGTGCAACTGCGACGTGTCCTCTGTCAAGTTAGGACTCGTCACCTGTTGCGTCTGCATGTTAATTTTGCCTTCTCGCTGACAAATCCTTCAGAGAGGGGTCCAGGGCGTGTAGTCGAGGGGCTCGGGGACAAAAATAACAGCGTTGAGCTCGGTGTCTCTGTCCAAAGTCCAGGCTATCGGGGGGGGGGGACGAGCCGAGGGACGCAGGTGGTGACAGAGACGACTGAGCCACAGCGGGGCTTTAACAGTTTACAAATTTTGTAAAATCAAATCTTTTTTTTTATTTATCTAGAGCGGGTGTCTGAACTCGTGCCTAATTGTTTAGGTTGTACTGTTGTTCATCACTAGGGGCAACCATGATTTATTTTTTTTTCCTCTTCCTGCAGACACTAATATTAGTCACTAATTAGCAGAAGGGTAAAAAATATTTCTGAGCAGATATCTTTGACGGATTTAATCATGCGCATAATGCATGCTGCTCAATGTCGTTCTGTATTAAGCACTGATCTTAAAACAAGCTGTCAATCAAAAACTCTCTCTCTCTCTCTCTCTCTCTCTCTCTCTCTCTCTCTCTCTCTCCTGCTCTGAGCTCTGTCCCCAGTGCTCACAGGGCTTCAGTTTTCCCCCAGCAGCAGATCTGAGACCTGTAGACTGGGCCGTGGTCTGAGCTGTGGGTGGAAACGGAGCAGGATATCCGCACTCATATCTGACGGATTAGAGGCTTTAGTCCAATCCTGAAAGATGAGCCGCCTCATCATAAGACCTCTCCCTCGATCTGTCGTTCATTTCGAACACTTTATTGGCACGTCTGACCTTATACGGCTTTACCAAAGCAACCCTGAGACTCGGTGTCGAAAAAAACCATCACTTCTATGTAAATGCGCATGCATAGAATCATCTCAATTAAAAATAGTAACAATAGTTTTTTTTGCATATAATAAATAAAAGCTAAATACAGTAAATACACTGTGACCATCGAGGGTAACGTTTATTAAAGATTAGTGAATTACGTAGGAAATACATAAATTCTCTCTCTCTCTCTCTCTCTCTCTCTCTCTCTCTCTCTCTCTCTTTCCCATATCTCTCTCTCTCTCTCTCCCTCTCTCTTTCCCATCTCTCTCTCTCTCTCTCTCTCTCTCTCTCTCTCTGTGTATCTCTTTTTCTGTCTCTCTTTCACTGTGTGTTTCTCTCTCTCTCTGTCTCTGTCTGTGTCTCTGGCTCACTCAGCCTCCTTTTCTCTCCATCTTTCTCTTTCCATCTTTCTTTCTTTCTCTCTCTCTCTCTCTCTCTCTCTCTCTCTCTCTCTCTCTCTCTCTCTCTCGCTGTATGTCTGTGTGTCTTTTTCTGTCTCTTTTTATCTTTTTCTCTTTTCTCTGAGTGTATCTGTTTCTTTTTATCTTTCTGTTTCTGTCACTTTTCCACATATGTACTTCTTTCTCTCTCACTTTCTCACTGCCTCTCCCTCTCTTTTGATCTCTTGCTCTGTCTTTCTCTATTTTTCTTCATTCCTCTCTCTCACTCACTCACTCACGCACTCACTCACACAAACACACACACACACACTATCAGTCTCTCCTTCTCTCCCTCTCTCACTCTCTCTTTCTTTCTCACCAAAGTTCCATCGCTGGAGCTTTAAAAAGAACGAGCTGAGAGAAAGGAAGGTGGGGGGGTGAGGGGGAATGGTGGTATTGGTGGGGTGAGCAGGGAGGTGTCCAGAGTTCGGGGTGGTTGCCATGGTTCCCTCACCATAGCAACCAGCAAACGTTTACAAAGCATTGAGGAATTTCCTCATATCAGCTGGATTATTGGATCCCCTGGAGACGGACTCGCACTCGAAACAAATGCTGGAGCTCATCAGAGCACCACCGTGTGTGTGTGTGTGTGTGTGTGTGTGTGTGTGTGTGTGTGTGTGTGTTTGCTGTTGGTGTTTTTTTTTTTTTTTTTTTTTTTCTCCCCTCTCTTTTTTTTTATTTAAGAGGTTTTGTGAATCCCGCCCTCCAGATTCATACCCAATTCTTTCCAAAAGGTCTCGGTCTCTCTCTCTCTCTCTCTCTCTCTCTCTCTCTCTCTCTCTCTCACACACTCACACACACACACACACACACACACACACACACACACACACACACACACACACACAGCCATTAATATCAGTTATTTTTTTATTTTTTTTTGTGTCTCTCTGTTCTGCTTTAAACAGGCCTGGCCTTAACTTTACAAACACACACACACACACACACACACACACACACACACACACACACAAAACGGCGCATTCTCAGTGTACCGAGTCATCGCGCACACACACACACACATTCTCAGTGTACCGAGTCATCATACACACACACACACACACACACACACACATACTTCTGGCTGTAGTTGAACTTCCACCCGAATGCTGTGCTCGGTTGTGATTAGACTGTTAATGTAGCTTTTATTCATGGAGCCACAGTAAGGTTCAGAGGTGAACGGCTCCTGGGGGTGTCTGTCTGTCTCTCTCTCTCTCTCTCTCTCTCTCACTCTCTCTCTCTCTCTCTCTCTCTCTCTCTCTCTGTCCCTGTCTCATGCCTGGCCCAGTCTGAATGCCTGCTGAAAAGGCTCTTTGTGGAACCAGTTGGCACAAACACCAATGTCTCGTCATTCAGTAGTCCGCTCTCATCCTCAGTTTTGTGGGTGTACTGCCACTCATGTCTCACTCTCTATCTGTGTGTATGTGTGTGTGTAGAGAGAGAGAGCGAGAGAGAGAGAGAGAGAGAAAACATCATGCAGAACTCAGAGGGCGGCTCGGAGGCAGCGTCCACAGTGGCGCTACAGACGACCACTTCGGCCCAGGCGCCTGTTGTTCAACCTGTACCTCCTTCGCAACAGGTATATATACACACACACACACACACACACACACTATACTTGCACATAGGCCATAAAGAAGTTTAGACGAAAGGCTATGTGAATATGTAAGATATTTTAGGAAAGAAAAATATCCATGTTCAAGTGGCATTCAAGATCCCATGTTCTACTTTTAGTTGCAAGATTTAATAACCAAGCCATTATGTCATCAGATGTGAATGAAGCAGGGTCTAAAGCATGAAGGGTGTGCCTTTATAGGAAAATAATCAATGACATGGGGGTTTCGCAATCCAATGATTATTTAACAAGTGCCCCTGTGTTTTATTATAATTTTTTATTTATTAAAGAAAGACATCTTTTTTTTCCCACTAAATGACCATTGTATGTGGGGGGGAAGTGAATAAGAAGTCATTTGGGTGTAAGTAAAAGTAAAACGGAGTGATCTCCTAATGATCTCGCTACTGTCAGCGTTTCTTTGGACTATGCCAAGCTTTTTAAATGCTTTTGAATGCATTTTTAAAAGAATTTGACCACATTACTGGCTATTACAGGCAATGAAAGAAAAATAACAGGCATTACAAACAGGTGAAGGGCTTAACAGGGATAATTGAAAGCTCTGAATCTTGTTTAGTTAATTAGAGACTACACAAACCTGCCAGGAGATGATACGGAGTATAAATAGAAGTCTTGATTAGTCCATCAAGAATAAAGAGGAAGAGGAGGAGGAGGAAGAGAACAAACCGTCAGGCTTTGGAAAAGGAATAAAGTGGGCGTGGCCGAGGGCATGACAAGTTAGCAGTAAAATAAAATTAGTCAGTTTTTCTAGCATGAGTCAACCATGTGAGTAATATTATTATTCCTAGTTATAAAGTTTCATCCAAACGCATCAGTTGTTTTGTCTAAGCCCAGCTACCTGCTGAGGAGGTAAATCACGCAGCTCAGTGCTCGCCTGATGTTCAGCTGGAGAACAGAAGTGTATTGTGCTCCAGACGATGCGGATGGAAAGATGGAAGAGTCCTTTTCACCCGCTGTGAGAGAAAAAGCCATTAGTCAGTGTCACCTGCTGGAAGGAGAGATGTTGGGTTTGGACGAGCCGCACAACCCAGGGATGGAGAGAGAGAGAGAGAGAGAGAGAGAGAGAAGGCTGTAGATCATGTAGATGGAATGGTTTGAGGAAAACCAGCAGTGAGCTCCAGATCATCAGCTGCCTTTAGCACAAGTCATGCTCTGTGGTGCTGCTTTTTTTTCCCGCCAACACAAGCTGGTGCTTTCTCAGGGAAGGGAATAAAACACTTTGGGTCATGCTGTTATAGGAAAATAATCAACAGCGTGATGGTGTGATGTGGCCTGACACAAAGCGTAGCTACTGTTACCATCCCAAAGTTGATTATTTTCCTATAACTGCGCATCCCAAGGAGTCCCTATGATTTTTTGTTGTTGTTAAATAACGTTTTTATCGTGTTTAATTATAAGGCTTAGATTGTGTGGTGCGTCCGGCGTACAGGTTCCTGTTGTTCCTATACAAGTGGTAGCGTGCTAGAACACGCGCATTAATATAAACCTGTGATTTGAATTACGGACATCACTACTGTCCGAGCTGCTGTTATTGAAAATGAATCAACACTTCCGATCAGAATCGAGAATTCAACAGCGCTTTAAAAAAAAAATCCTTCAGCATCTATAGACGCAGCACGCAGGTCATCATATACAGCAGTTACACACTAGATATAATTCAGATCAGAGTCTTGAAAATTGCTCTCATTGTTGTCATGGTGATGCAGTGACATGTCCCCAGACCCTAGATTGCACATACAAGGTTTGTTAGCAGTAACATGAGCAGTGTCGTTCTTTTTTTTTTTTAGTTTGTTGGACTTTAAAATAGAAACAGGATTGGCACCTTGTACTTGTGATTTTATTACGGTTACTCATCAGGAAGTCACTCAGACTGGGCAGCCATTTTATCTAATGATAAAGTGACACACTGATCATTTATTTAATTGTGTGTGTGTGTGTGTGTGTGTGTGTGTTCCTGGTCCTGCAGCGAGTGTTAGTCCAGGCTACTGGCTCGTCCCCAAAGCCACAGGTGCAGCAGCTGTCTAGAGTTCAACAGGTTCCTCAGCAGGTATACACACACACACACACACACACACACACACACACACACAGCCTCCCAGGACAGACACTGTAATCTCTTACACACCTGGCACATCTTATCTTTTCCTATCTCTCTTTCTCTCCCTGACTCACTTTATCTCCCAAGCCAGCGACGGGTTTGTGAAACTCCAACGTGATGAATTCTGTTTGCGTTTTTCTGATTAATAGCGGTTTGGGACCACCATGATGAGTCGGATAATGAGCGCTGCTTTGGCTGCCCTGCAGGCCTTTTTTCGGTCGTTAGCGTAAAGTCGAGATCACACGCTTACCGTCTTATCTTAGCTCCAGACGTGCTCCTTTCATATCTTTAACTGTTCCGCTAGTCTTTGAAACAGCACTGATTTGCTAAAACTCTGCTTGTTTCTGTTTGTGTGCGTTTGGGCCAGGTGCAGCATGTACAGCACGTATACCCCACCCAGGTGCAGTACGTCGAAGGAGGAGAGGCCGTCTACCCCAACGGCACCATGTAAGCCACACCCACTGCCATACCTGCATTTAGGGAGTTAAAGCTTTATTCCTTATCATTTGGCCAAAAGATTGCTTGATATGAAGCTTGTAAATTGATATCTTTTGTGATATCTCTCGCAGTAAGGAGTGCTAATCATTCTCTAGCCATGGTTTAGATGTAGCTCATTTTTTTTCAGCTTCGGTGTAAACCAAATAAAGTGAATATTGAGTTCATGAATTATCAGCGACGCATCCATGACAACTGCACATCTTTGCCAAATATTTTGATGATTAGCCGTGTACTGTGGTTTTTAAATCTGGCTCGCATCTTCAGTGTTCGTCAGCTTGCAATTCACTTTTATTTGTTTGTAAATGTTGATCCCTAGTGAGCAATCTAGAGGAAGAATCCTTGAGAGACATTTCAAAACCGTTATGTTTAACAGTTTTTCGCCAGGCCTTATTTTTCATATCAGTCTTGCATGCAGCAGCTGATGTTTGCACCCAGTCTGAAGCACTTTTAACCTCCTCTGATGACAACCGTGTTGCTTGTTCAAACACACCTCTAGCTCAGGCAGAGATTTAAGCGTTCTTCTGTTTATGTGCGTATATCTGTTGTACGATCAGCGTACACTTTCTAAGAGCTTACATTCTCTTTCATGTCAGATCCTCATCGCAGCTTGTCAGTAGAAGATAGTGTTTATTTTCATGGCGGGTGCGACACCCTTCATAAGCCATGCATGTGTCGCTGTTCATGCAGTGCAAACCTCAAAACATCCTTATAAACCCCAAAGGCTTATAGCCTCCTCCAGTAATGTGAGACTAATTAGACCACACGTTAATTAAACATGTTTATCTAAAACTAGACAGATTTGTTTTTGCTGGATTGTCAAGTGAACCGAGGGTTGAGAGTCCGTCCCCGTCTGACCGTCTGACACGGTGCAGGCTGAACGTTCTTCAAAAGTGAGATTCAGAAAACAGATATCGATTATCTTGTTCAGTTCTTATAATGGACACCTTGCAAAATTTGAAAAAAGAAAAAGATTTCTCATTATTTTAGTATCTTTAAATAAATATCTAGCTCTTATCTTCTATTCAAGTACATATGTGTATGTTAGCCAGCTATGTAATGCTAGCCATGTTTTCACCTAGCTAACACGAGTAAATTCATTTAGCTAGCTAGCAGCCAGTAGGTTTTTTTTTTTTTTTTTGGTGTGTCTGTGTGTGTCTGTGTGTGTCTGTGTGTGTCTGTGTGTGTGAATAACTAGTATCGAGTTGGGTGAATAAATAGGTTGGGAGAGACTAAGATAAACTGGAAGGGAGGGAGAACCGAAGAGAGCAAGAAGAGAGAGAGATAGATTGAGAGACTAGAAGAAGGAGACTGGGAGTCACAGTGAGAGACCACAGAAAAAGAGCCTGGGAAGACACTGGCAGAAAGGGAGAGACTGGGAGCGAGAGCCTGGAAAGGAGAGAGAGAGACTGGGCAAAAGACTAAGTGAGAGACTAGAAGAAAGAGAGACAAAGAGAGAAACTGGAAGGAAGAGAGAGACTAGAAGAAAGAGAGACAAAGAGAGAAACTGGAAGGAAGAGAGAGACTAGAAGAAAGAGAGACTAAGAGAGAAACTGGAAGGAAGAGAGAGACTAGAAGAAAGGGAGAGAACAGAAGAAAGAGGCTGATAGAGCGCCTAGAAGGAAGAGAGACAAAATGACAATTATCATGATTTTTGAAGGCATTTCTATGATGCACGATGTGTATCATGATATAAAAATGTGAGAATTTGTCACATTAAAGATATCACAATAACCACGATATCTCAGAAAAGCATATCACGATATCGGTATCGTATCATCATATTGCCCAGCTGTAAAGATACGATTTGTTTTTAAATGATGTATTTAGCGTCGTAGGAATGTAGAGGTTTTCTTCCGTCTTTTGTTGGAGCATTGCTTTTCGTCGCTGAACTCATTATACTTGCGTAAGTCGTATTTCTCTGTCTTCTCAGCCGCACGGCGTACACCTATAACCACGATGCCCAGCTCTACGGTCAGGCCAGCGGTAACTCCTACTTTGACACTCAGGCAGGGGCAACGCAGGTCACCACGGTAGTCTCCTCGGCAAGCAGCGTGCCCTCCCACAGCATGGTGGGCATCGCCATGGACGTGGGCGGTAGCCAGGTGATCTCCAGCAGCGGCGCTTATCTCATCCACGGGGGCATGGACGGCCGCCACCATGCCACTTCGTCCTCCCGCTCTTCTTCTGCAATGGTACGTTCCACCCTTCTCAAGGCGAAATAGTTCTAACTATTTTTTTTGATGGTTGTATGATGGTTTAAATGAGGCCTCTCAGGACACCAGATGTTATATTTTCTTTTCACACCCGCTAGCTTGAAAGCAGTGGCATTCTCTTCCTGCGAGGTGCCGAATAATACAATAATTCCAGATGTTCAGTCGCTGCGGGTCAGCTGTGGCTGAAGTCCCAGCATGCTCTTAACCTGAGAGTGTACATCACAGCTGGCCTGTGGGGTGAAAGGGAGAGAAAACAGGACAAGCGGAAGGCAGAGGATGCGAAAGGCGCGAAAGAAAAGAAGAAATTACCAGAAGCGTGAGAGAGAGACGTACAGAACGAGACCAGTACATAGCAAGACCATGTGTGAAAGATTAGGAGGGAAAGATGGAGATATTGAGAGAGCCTGAGAGAGAAAGAGTGATTGTGAGAGAGACTGGGAGTGAGAATGAGAGACAGGGGGAGAGCGAAGGGGTGTGGGGGGGGGACACTGGGAAAGAAAGACGAAAGAAACTCTTGGGAGAGAAAGAGGGAGAGGATGTTAGAAAGAGAGACTGGGAAGAAAAAACACGGGGACAGAGAGAGAGAGGATGAGAGACTGGAAGAAGGGAGAGGCGGTGGTAAAGAGAGAGACAGTGTAAGCACCTGGAATGAAGAGAGAAAGAGATGAGATAAGGAGAGAGAGAGAGAGAGAGAGAGAGAGAGGAGGCAGCTGCTGTCCCTGCCGTCACTTCTGCCTCTCAGTAATTCATCAGGGCCTCGTTGTAGTGCATCTCACAATCACTCGAGCACCCTGCGGCACAAAGCAGCCCCTCGGCTCGTTACCGTTTGGCCCTTGGGAGCCTTTAAAAGACCTGAAAGGATGCCTGCTTCCTCCTTCCTTCCTTCTCTCTCCACCTTTTATCCTGTTTTAGCCTGTTTAGGCTGTAGTTCATCGATCTGCAGCGTAATAAGTGACATGGAAAGTTCTAAAGCAGAACAGCGCTTTGGAGCTCATTTGCATTAGCTTTATGTTTAGCATGAATTCCACAGAGGCTTTTGCATTTGCATGCATTATTCTGTGTGACTCAGTAAGAGAATCTCAGTCTGCCGCTTAACCCACGTCTCCGTATTCACGTTTTTTTTTTTTTTGTAATGTGTTCGTCTGCACACACTGACTGACTGTAATGGAATTGCCCTGATCTTGCTACAGCTAACAGTATGATTGCCTTTTTTCTTTTCTGTTTTTGCATTTCTTTCCCTTCCCTCTGTGTCTTACCTTCCTCTGCCCCTCACCTGTTCTCACTCCCCCTTCCCTTCCCTCCTGGTTCTGCATGCTCCTCCCTTCTTTCTCTGTAGCTTGAAATGGCGATTGAAAACCTCCAAAAGTCTGAAGGGATTGCTTCTCACAAGAGCATCCTGCTCAACAGCCATGTAAGTCATCTAAGAAAACTTTCTTTTGAGGAAAAACTAGAGAATAAAAGGAGGCCCACTGCTGTCTACACTTCACACCTTCCTGCTGCCCCTCTGCTTTGCTAATTGCCTCTTTACTGTTGGGTTTTACTTTTCAGTGCTGGAGGAATTATCGGGTGACTGCTTAGCTTCTTTTAAACCATCACTGACATGTCTGCATGATATATGATTCTGTAGAATCTCGTACACATTCAGCCTTTCTTCCAAAACAAGCTACCCAAAACTTTAAACATCTCTAGTTGAGACTATTTATGAACTAGAGAGATGTAGCTGAGGTTGAGGAACTGTTTGGCCACGCCTACATCAAGCTTAAATTCAGCTACAGGTACAGACGCAGAAATCTGGAGCACGGGACAGATACCGATACAGATAATGGCATTGCATTGCACCCCTAATGAATATGCAAATCAGAAACACCCTGAACCTCGTCCAGACCAACCATTTGCATGGCTATTATTTGCATATTGAACACGATTGGCTCTTAGGCAGATGTTATTGCGTCATAAACTATCACGTGTTGAACACTGACTGTAACTATTATACACTTGGTCAAAGTGAGTGTTCCACAGTAACAGCTCAGAATTACTCGCTCGTCTTCATGAGAGACAGGATTATGATTGGAAATGTCAGAGTGCTAATAATGAAATGGTTTCAGGCAGCCAATCAAAATGGAGATGCAGGAAACCAATCAAAATGCAGAGGAGGCGGGATCTAACGCTGCTTAAAGATATTAACTCAGAATTCTAGTTCTGTTTACTGAAAAAACACAACATATAAAAGCTAACCAGCTGGTACTACCTGCAGAACGTTAACTAATTATGTACATTAGCTTGCACTGTTATGCTAATTTGCTGCCTTTCTGTAATGAACGACCTGCAAATTTAAATGGTTTAGCTAAAGAAGCAGTAAGGGGCTGTAAATCCCACTTAATTTTCCCTGATTGTTGCACATAATCCGTTCTGCCCCTTGAAGAGGTTCAGCTTTTGTAAAACCCTCCACTGGCTTTTAGTTTTATAATTCAGCTCATAGAGAGTTTGATCATTGTCTCACAAGTTAAATAAGGTGCGTCCACGTAGGGAAAGACGTTACGCTGAGAACTCTCCAGGTGCTACGGGCCTGGGACTGGGAAACCCAGCTTTATACCTCCATTCAGCCCGCAGGCTTGAACTTGGCAGGAAACTGACATTTGCCCCCTGTTCTTTGTCACACACTCGAGTGTCTTTAAACATTTCCAGCACTACAGCTTTTACTTAATGGTAGAGCTGCATCTCAGGTGTGTGTGTGTGTGTGTGTGTGTGCGCGTGGGAGTGGAAAATATGCGTCGTCTTTCCAGGCTGCTGTTGAGCAGTAGCTGCATCAAACAGTTCTGTTTATTACTAATGCAGACAGTTAAAACGTCCATGAAAACTAGATAGTGATACTGATATCAGATATTGGTCTGACACCTTGCTCATTCGCTTGGACTCGTATTCGCAAAAAAAAAATGCTCATATACCATGTGATACTATGTGTCATAAGTTACGGTATGTTAACGAACATCATGAAATCTGGTAGCATTTCACGATGACGGTAATCGAAGCAAAGCAGACTACGGCATCTTCCTTCGGAACAACTAACCCGATGTCAGCTAATGGCATTTAAACGTTTTCTTTGCTTAAAGAAGAAAGATGTCTGAAGCATGAAGAGCTGTATCAGCTAGCATGCAGAGAAACTGTCTGCTGTAAGAGCACGTCACTCCAGCGAGCACTGAGACACGCATACTTTTCCTGTTAAAACTTTGCTGCCGATGCATGGCGCTCGTTTTCAGTGACCACGCTCGCCGATACCGAGACGCTGTCGCAGTCTCTAGTAAAGATACTGTTTAAACGCCATTAAGTCTTAAACATAAAACTCCGCATGAGGAGTTCATTGCTAGTAGCACACGGCAACGACCAGCATAAATAAATGAGGTAAATAAAATGTTCCATGATGCCCCTGATTGATTAATACAAAATAGGTTAGTTATTTTGTTATCAATGTCAGGATCTTGAGAAGTACCAAAAAAACAACAAAAAAAAACAACTCATACTCTTATGGAATCTGAAAAAATGATATTGGTCAAGTTTAGGGATACACGTTTGATCTCTCTTAGCTCTCGATGTTTTTTGTTTAATATGCTTCAGATTCAGTGTGAAACAGCAATGAATTTTGCACATGTGTGTGTGTGTGTGTGTGTGTGTGTGTGTGTGTGTGTGTGTGCAGCTGCAGTGGCTGTTGGATAACTATGAGACAGCGGAAGGAGTGAGTCTGGCACGCTGCTCCCTCTATAACCACTACCTGCGTCACTGCCATGAGCAGAAGCTGGACCCAGTCAACGCCGCCTCCTTTGGCAAACTCATCCGCTCAGTGTTCATGGGGCTGCGGACACGCCGCCTCGGCACCAGGTCTGCGCACACACACACACACACACACACACACACACACACACACACACACACACGTCCCTATACAATTGTAATCGTTAATACGTTGGCGGTTTCTCCGGGGAGACATTTGTTTTATGGAAGGAGTCTCCAATGTCAGTACTTCGTAACAGGCAGAGATTAAACTGTAACTTTACATTTTCTGACATCTTCAGGACATGGGAGTTTACGCTTCCTCACACATGATAAGCTACATTTTTTTGTCTAATTAACTTCAAAAACTTTTGAAAAAAGACAGGCTGGCCAAGGAACGAGCGTTTATAGCTGCTATAACACAAGTGATAACAGGAACTAAAAGATTTTAATTGTTGGCATATCACTGTGGTATAAGAGGAATAAAACACTATGGGATGTGCTGTTATTGAAAAAAAATCAACTTCACTGATCAGTGTCGTCGATTATTTTCCTATAGCAGCAAGCCCCTAAATGTTTTATTTCTTAATTAACAAAAGATGACTTAATTGCTTGATAATAAAATTGGGATTACGATGACAGGTGCGCTTGGACGCAGGAAACTGACATTCGCAGGTGTCCTTCAGCTGTGTGTAGATGCCAAGGTTCAAGCTTCAGAAGCTCGAGAAAATGCAGTGTATATACAAAATCTTC
Source organism: Pangasius larnaudii (assembly GCA_037576815.1). NCBI lineage: Eukaryota > Metazoa > Chordata > Actinopteri > Siluriformes > Pangasiidae > Pangasius > Pangasius larnaudii. The sequence continues at coordinate 2,663,398 of CM074923.1, read as the reverse complement.
TATTTTTCCTCACATTTGCAATCGGATTGTACTTGATGTTGAGGACTCACAAACCAGACATGTCTTAATGTCTAACACCACAGGCTTTTGTTCTTTATGTCATTTGCACATGTAACATTGTGTGTGTGTGTGTGTGTGTGTGTGTGTGTGTATGTGTCAGGGGAAACTCAAAGTACCACTACTACGGCATCCGCGTGAAGCCCGACTCTCCTCTCAACCAACTGCAGGACGACACTCAGTACATGGCCATGAGACAGCAGCCCATCCACCAGAAACAGAGGTGTGTGTGTGTGTGTGTGTGTGTGTTCTGGATGCTCAAGCTTTAAAAGAAAGGAATAGACAAGTAAAAATGACATGCGGGTGATATCCTGAGTCTTCCTTTTCCGTAATGAACATGATTTATCTCTCCCATCTGATGGTTCCCTATTTAGTGCCTGTCTATTATGTGCCTACTGCCCTAGATGATGTGTGTGTGTGTGTGTCTGTGTGTGTGTGCACCTTGTGCTCAGGTTTAAGCCGCTGCAGAAGGTGGGTGGGATGGGTGATTGCATTTCCTTTGGCTCTCAGCACTCCAGCAGCACACCGGAGCAGAGTGTGGCCGCTCAGAGCCAACACCATCAACAGTACATCGGTAACGAATACTAATAATACTGTAATATAACAAAGCGCAACCATCAGATGTATACAAAATGTAATCCTGTATGCTTCAAACAGAGTCCAGGTCCTCCTTTATGAGCCCAAAACAGTGTTCTTATTTACTACAAACAGTAGAAATGCTAACTCCTAGAGAGGAGTGTGTTTTTATCATTTCAGTGACACGCAGGCCATGTGTAAATATTTTATATTTTATATTCAGAGCTCCATCATCAGAGTACACTAGTACAGAATGAGCAGGTTTTCCCCCCACAGTAAAAACAACAGATGAGCCAATAGAGTCCGAAATGATTGACAAGTTTGAACTCGCCGATATGAACTGACACACTTTTTAAGCCCCGCCCCCTTTCTACCATCTCTCGTTAGTAATGTTTTGAGCGGTGCTCTCGTCTCGACTCGATTTTCTCGCTTGAAAGACGGGCTGACGTGGCACTCTCACTTTATGACATGGTAAATGGACAAATCTTTGAGTTCATTAATGTGAAATAAAATCGGTTAGTGTACATTTTGATTTAGCTAACATTAGACAAGTATACAGTTAATGTCTTGGGGATGCCACAGAAGACTTTCAGATGGAAAACCGAAGAGAGAAAAGCCCTAATAAGTTGACGAGAGAACACTTTGCAAATAATTATGAGGTTAATAATAATTAGGAAATGAGTGATTGTCCCACACTCGCATAATTAATAAAAAATTGAGTTATTCCATCCAAAGCCATTTCCTTTATTTCTGTTTCACGACTTCCCACCATTATTGCGTGTTTTTTTTTCTGCATTCTCAGTAGAAGGTATAGTGCTTTGAATTACGTTAAATGCGTAAAAAGTCTTCAGACAAACTTCCTTCTTCATGTACCATATTTCGTAAATCAATATGCAAATGATCGTCATGAAATAATGAATATGCAAATTAGTCTAGTGACTTTTTGAGCCTGCTTCATCATTTTTAATATGCAGAAGAGTATGTGAACAGCACTGCTGTGGTTTTATAGAGCTCATATAAATAATAGGGGTGTGTGTGTGTGTGTGTGTGTGTGTGTGTGTGTGTGTGTGTGATTTGCAGATGTGTCCCATGCCCTGCCCCCGTTCCCCTCTCTCGCTCTGGACTCGTGTCCGCTGCCGGAGCGCATCACCATGAACGACGTGAAGAAGCTACAGAGCATCTACAGGGACCACTGTGAGGTACTCCTGTCCTTCACTCATTCACTATGTGTCTCTGACAGATGTTCGTCACTCCTCTACCTGCAGGATGAGTGTGTGAGAGAGAGAGAGAGAGTGTGTGTGTGTGTGTGTGTGTGTGTTAGCATTACAGTTCAGTACTGTTAGGACTTAAGACTGTTAGGCTAAATTTTCGCTTCCAGTCCCTCCCCTCTGTCCTCCCTGTTCATCTCACACTTTTTGTTCCCAAGCTCCTTTCATCCCTCACTCAGCGCCTATCCAGTCATGCCAGTTAACCTTTCAGCTAGGCGGAGACACACAAGCACGCACACACACACACACACACACACACACGCGCGCGCACACACACTAGAAACCTTTCTGCTCTTTTAGTTTTTTAATGTGAATGCTACAGTTTTCACTTTTCACCGTCGGGACCAGCCTCAAGGTCAAAACTGTCAGATATTCCTATCCTTAGGGGGTCATTTGGTCCCCCCCAACACACACACACACACACACACACACACACACACACACACACACACACACACAAACACGTGCGCTCAGACCTCTCATCTCTCCGTTTTGTCTCTTGCCAGATTTTCTCTTGTCGATCAGGGAAATATATTTAGCCTTTTTTTTTCTTTGCACGTATTTTTATAGATCCTGTGATGAGTACAAACTTATCTGCTCTGTTGGTCGTAAAGTTTTGAGCGCAGTTCAAGCCTTTGGGCGTTTCTAATCCAGCTTGTTTATTTCTGTGTCGTCACGCACACACAGACGCACACACACACACACAGACGCACACACACACACACACACACACACACACACGCACACACAGAAGTGTGAGTCAAACTCCGCTTTTTTGGACGTCCGACTCCAAAACACTGTAATTTTTTTACAACCATGCCGTGATTGTTTGTCGAGGCAGGGGGAATTTTCCTCTGTTTTTTTTTTTTTTTTTTTCCTGGTTTTGGAGCGCAGTGTTTGAACTGTTGCTGGGGCAACGGTAAACAAGGTTGCCGTGGCAACCTGGGCAAGAACCCAAAACATGTCGTGTGATTGGTGGAAGGGAGGATTGTGTGTGTGTGTGTGTGTGTGTGTGTGCGTGTGTGTGTGTGTGTGAATGGTTGGGGGTGGGGGGGGTATGGCGTAGGGCCAGGCAACTGGATATAGGAGCAAGTGTCCTGTCACAGGAGAATCTCTCAACTTAGTGCAACACACACACACACACACACACACACACACACACACACACACACACACACACACACACACGCGCGCGAGCTTGCTGCACTTTCACAATGCTAGTGCGTGTAAGTGTGAGCTAAATTCCTGTCTGTTGGCTCACCACTTCCTTCTTGTTGTGTGCAGTAAAGTTTTTAATGATTATTTTTGATAGTTTTTTTTTTTCTCACATTTGCAGATTGTTGAATTTACTCTGATTTTTTGTTGTTCTGGTGAAGTGTGCAATTCTGTAGAAAATAGTTAGAAATTTCCAGGAAATAGAAACAAGACGCAGAAACTAAGCTTGCTTACTCAGAGTAGTCAGAGTGCGCGCACACACACACACACACACACACACACACACACACACACACACACACACACAACTCTGTTAAAGAGCTTTCTGTTTTCTGCGACCTGAGAAAGATTTATTTTGCAATATTTGCAGTCAGAAACTTTACGTTCGCCCTGAATTAAGTGAGGAATAAAACACTTCTGGTGTGCTGTTATAGGAAATTAATCAATGACGGAGTGGTGTGGTGATTATTGATTATTGCCACATATTGCCAGCACATCCAAAAATGTTTTATTCCTCTTATACCTCAACAATTTGCTAACATTGTTTTTTTTTAATTACATGTCCTAGCACGTCATAATTATAATCCGCTTATAGTAAAATTCAGTGTTGTGGAACTTTGCTGGTATCACGTACATTACAGCAGCTACAAACAGTCATTCCCTCGCCCGTCTTTCTTTCTTTCTTTTTTTCTCTGTTAAAGTTAATAAGATAAAAAATGCAGCTTGTCACGTTCTTGAGAAACCAGACGACGCAACGCCCTGAAGACTTTCATGTGTCAGAAGCGACACTTAACTACACACTTAATACACGTCTCCTTACCGAAAACTTCACCTCATCAACGATTATACGTTTTTGGTCTCTATATAACAGCGCAGGTTTTAATCTGCTTATTATAGTTTGAGTTTATGCGGATCGTCCGCTGTACACGTGCCTGCGAATGAGCTGTTACTATAGAAACGATAACGTGCAAGCACAGATTATCATATAGCTGTTACTATAGAAACGATAATGAGCAAGCACAGTAACATACACCCACGATTTGAAGCTGCACAACTGTCAGAGCTGCTGTTACAGGAAATTCAACAACACCTTCCGATGAGTCCGATTTGAGAATTCAACAATGCTGTACTGCAATAAAAGTGCAGTAATGGATTTATGACTTTGTGACTATTTATTTAGTTTCGACTTCCTTAGTTACTTAGTTTGCGCTCTCTCTCTCTCTCTCTCTCTCTCTCTCTCTCAGGCCACACTAGATGTGGTGATGAATCTGCAGTTTCACTTCATCGAGAAGCTGTGGCAGACCTTCTGGTATTCAGCACTGCCATCTAGTGACGGCAACACCACCATCCCCAGCAGGTCAGACGCTACGCACGCCGTTATTTCAACTCTACATGTGCAGTTTTAATTAGAATTACTGTACACGTGCCACAACTAGGTCTTACCTTTAGACCTTCTGTCTGTTTACTGACTTGTGTTCTTTCAGAAGACACTATAATCCTCTAGTACGTTTAACATATTTTCACTGATTTCTCTTTGCGTCTTGGTCACGTTTATTCTTGCTTTACACTCTGAGATTTCTGCAGACAAATATTACACATCGTGAAAGACTTTGGTCGTGAGTGGATATCGGTGATCTTACAGCGCATAATTTGGTAGCCATTGCAACCAAAGAGTTCTCGCAATGTCAAAAATCTTTGAACAAGTTTGAATTTTAAGAAAAGCCCGAATCTTGAGACAATAACAGAATCTCTGTGAGTGCTGCTAAAACCCTAATCTAAAAAAAACAACCAACAGGATGATGCCAAACTCATAGGACAGCTACCACTACGCTAGTGACGATGGTAAAACTAAACAAAACATGCTAATGGACTGAAAAAAATCTCCTCATTACCTCAAGCTGAAGGATGTCTGTTTATTTGAGCGCGTTCTACCGACGACGTAGTTTCTTTAATCGCAGGTCTGTCGTTAGAGGATCATCGTGTAATCTGACAGGGAGAACATATAAAGTGTTAGAACTGTTTGTTAGTAACAGTCCTTCTTTCCTGTAATGCTTTGTCAGTGTTGTACGTGTATATGGTCATGCCAGTAAAGCTTGCTGAACTGAACTGAGCACGCATCCTGTTACAGAACTCGGATGAGATTTCTCGTACAGTGTGTCAGGTTCTGCTGCTTTTTTTGTTCATTGATGAACAGACTCACTGATGATTAAAAGCTCGTGTGTGTGTGTGTGTGTGTGTGTGCGCACGCACAGTGATGAGGAAATCGAAGGTGTGATCCCGAGGGAGAAGTTGATTGCGCTGTGTAAGTTCGAGCCGGTGAAGCAGTGGATGAGGAGCTGTGATCACATCCTGTACCAGGCCCTGGTGGAGATCCTCATCCCTGACGTCCTGCGGCCCGTTCCCAGTCAGTACCGCACCATCACACACACACACACACACACACACACACACACACACACACACACACACACACACACACCCCAACACCACACCACACCACACCACACCACCCCCCCCCACACCCCACCACACACACACACACACACACACACAAACGC
>CM074923.1:2646928-2657624 GCA_037576815.1 Pangasius larnaudii | reverse complement strand
ACACACACACACACACACACACACACACACACACACACACACACACACACACACACACACACACACACCCCTACACCACACCACACCACACCACACCACACCACACCACACCACACCACACCAACACACACACCACACCACACCAACACACACACCACACCAACACACACACCACACCACACCAACACACACACACCACACCACACCACACCACACCACACACACACACCACACACACACCACACACACACACACACACACACACACACACACACACACACCACACCACAAACTCTGTGCACTCAAAACATACTGCTGTATATTTACTCATGAATAGAGCATTTTGCAGCAGCTGAAGCTTACATTCACAAGTCTGTACTGTGGGCTTTGAGATTATACATCAGAAAAAGGCAGAATGTTGAAGTGAAAAGTTTGAGATGTCAGAATGCTGAGATAATAAATTCCAATTTTGTGATAAGTTAATATTTTTCAGCAAGTCAGAATCTTGAGATAATGAGTCAAACCTCTGACCTATTCCTGATGGCAAAAAATAAAGAAAAGATATTTTATGCTGTAAGTTTTTTTCTGGCTACCTGGTGGAAATAGTAGTGACTTTGAAAACCACTTTAACTTACGTAAATGCCACTTGTTGATATTTTACTGTGCTACCATGAAATATGCAGAATTTCAAAATGGCAACAGAGGATTGAAGACTAGACCAGATTGAATACAGTAGTGTTTAATGAAGTGTGTGTGTGTGTGTGTGTGTGTGTGTGTGTGTGTGTGTGTGTGTGTGTGTACGTACAGGTACTCTCACTCAGGCCATTAGAAACTTTGCTAAGAGCCTAGAGGGCTGGTTGACTTCAGCGATGAGTAACTTCCCCCAGGAGATCGTCCGCACCAAGGTACCGCCTCTGTTTCACTACACTGTATTATCTATTTGGCCTGTGATCAACATCGGACACTCACGTGTGTGTGTGTTTTTTATTTTTTTTATTTTTTTATTTTTATTTTTTTTTCTTTCCTCAGGCCGCAGTGGTGAGTGCGTTTGCGCAGACGCTGCGCAGGTACACCTCTCTGAACCACCTGGCGCAGGCGGCTCGGGCTGTGCTGCAGAACACGTCTCAGATCAACCAGATGCTCAGCGACCTCAACCGCGTCGACTTCGCCAACGTGCAGGTTGGACTTTCACTGCACGATACACACTTTAGTTCAGAGCTGACACACTCACCTGTCTTTCTCTGCACCTTGCAGGCTTTAACGTAGCGCCGATGTGCTCAGTTTTGTGTGTGTGTGTGTTGTGCAGGAGCAGGCGTCGTGGGTGTGTCAGTGTGACGAGAGTGTTGTGCAGCGTTTGGAGCAGGATTTTAAAATGACCCTGCAGCAGCAGAGCTCTCTGGACCAGTGGGCCGCGTGGCTGGACAGCGTGGTGAGTCAGGTGCTGAAACCACACGAGGGCAGTCCCAGCTTCCCCCGCGCTGCACGCCAGTTCCTCCTCAAGTGGTCCTTCTACAGGTACACACACACACCTGGGTTTTTTTTATACACCCCCTTGAAAGAAGGAGCGAGAAGTTTAATTCTGACCATTTGTAACCGATCAGCCAAGACGTGTTTGCTGTCCGAAATCTGATTTGCACCGGAGTTACGAGGTTAATCTTGCTAACAAATAACGGAAGTCTGTTATCCACCAGTTCAGCATTTTGCAAAATGATCACAAACTCAACTCATTTATCAATCATTTAGTAACATTGTATGTAAATATAGATATATAGAATATCCTCAAACTGAACTAATAATTCTAGCCAGATTTACAAAAGTTTCCGTAAAAGGTTGCGTGTTTATAAATGCCAATCACCCGTTAAGTGCGTTTACAATCAGCCACGCCTACAGAACTCCATAAAAGCCTGAAAATGCCAAAACGGCGGCTAATCTGTGAAAGAGCGCCTCCTAAGTGCAGCATGCGATAAATCTTCCTCCTTTTCTAGGGTGCCATAACTTTTGTCCTGATCGAACAGCTAGTCTTATTTGTCTTAACTTATGCATGTGTTTTGGAATCGCTTTCTTTCGGGTCCTTAATATGAAGTGACTGAGTTTCACAAAATGTTTAGTAAATAAAAGTGATTTTAACTTGCTCGTGTAAATCCGTATATAAAATTATAACATCATACGATTATGTTCCTGCGAATAAATTCGCTGATAAATGCCATGAGGCCCAGCGTTAAATTACAGAATGACCCTCAACGCTATGAGGCTTTTTATTTTTAGATGCTGCTGTTGTTATTGTTGTTGTGTAACGCTGTTGTGTGGTGTGTGTTGTGCAGTTCCATGGTGATCAGAGATCTGACTCTGCGCAGCGCGGCGAGTTTCGGCTCTTTCCACCTGATCCGCCTGCTCTATGATGAGTACATGTTCTACCTGGTGGAGCACCGCGTCGCCCAGGCAACCGGAGAAACCCCCATCGCTGTCATGGGAGAGGTCCGTCTGTTCACACACACACACACATATATATATACACACCCTCTCTCTTTCTCTTTTTTCGTTAGATCCGTCATTCTCAGATGACATGAGTGACCTGGGCAGCGACGCAGACGTGTCTCGGGGGACATGCGAGCCCGCCGTGAAGAGAGAGAGAATCGAGATTAACCACACTCTGCAGGAGATCTGAAGTCGGTCCAGTGGTGTGTGTGCGTGTGTGTGCGTGTGTGTGCGCGTGTGTGTGCGTGCGTGAATGTGTGTCTTTACATATGAGCAAACATCAGAATCCACCATTCTGCTAGTGCGAGTTGATATAACACTGGCTGGATTCTTTTTGTTTGTGAGGAACTAATGCAGTCTAGAGGCTTTATAGTTTGTGCTTGAGGTTTGTTTTCTTTTTCCTTTCTTCTTCTCCTCCGTGCCTCCGTGTGTGTGTGTGTGTGTGTGTGTATAATTTGTGCCATAGTGTCCTTTCAGTGCCTTAGACGAGAGCAGAAACCACTCGAGCGCACACCGTGCCTGTCCTGCGGTACGACCGTATCGTCTCTCGAGCACCTTTCGGAAGAAAAATTCGAGATCCCCGTAGTGTTGGCTGCTTTCGCTCGGGTTCCACACCAACACACGATAAAAAACATACGGAGCACCCCGTCTGTACGAGATGAGCCGTCGATACCTCAATTGTTTCTATGCTGCGCTGTGTTTTTATGTAAAGAGATCGGACAGTCCGAGAGCTGCTCCTTATATTTGTTCTTGATGTATATAAAGTTGGCTTTATGGTTAGCGACTAACACTACGTTCACGCCAGCGAGCGGCCGTTCGTCTTCTACGTAACGTGCACGAAAACAGCGCCGTGATTTCAGCGACATTTGAATTGACGTTTTTCTCAATTACACAATTGCATGCAAATCAGGTACAAGAAGACAAAGCGACAAATCCAAACGATTGACTTGACGGATTCTTCGGACCAATCCTGTGGCGCCTGTGGGCCAACACACAATGCAGGAAATACGTATAACGTAACGTGGTTTCATCTGATCCTGACTCAAATTAAACGCGTACAGAGACGTTACGAAGACAAACAAAGCTCGGAAGAAGGAAGTTTCAGAGATCGTCTGCGCCGTGTGTGTGTGTGTGTGTGTGTGTGTGTGTGTGTGTGTGTGTGTGTGTATATATATATACGGTAACCTGTAGTCACCTTGCTTTGCTAATCTGTTACAAAGCTAGTCCGAAGTCTAGCAAGTGACACCCAAATCAAACAACTGATTATTTAATTTGGGGGTTACTAGTTAGCTTTAGAAGTTTTATATATAGCTACTTACAGGAACTAGAAAAAAAAAAAAAAGGCCAGACAGGCCACGCCCACAAGGCATCTGCATTTCTACACACCAGCAAGAGACGAATTGACAACTGACACGAGCGAATCGTCGCCTGCTCGTGTGAACACAGGGTCTAAACTTTTGTCAGAGTGACAACTGAGTCAGTAGTAAAGACTTTACAAAACGCTGGAACGCCTTGATTTTTGATTTTTTTCGTAGGATTTAAATGGATGGATGGATGGAAGTGTTCACGTGCCGCGTACGTGTAACTGAACGTCAGTCTCAGCTCGCTGGTTTGTCCCGAACGGCCGCTTTCACACAAACATAGGATGTTAAACCTTATACATAACATGTACATGTTCTCATTTTTAATTGATTAAATTTTTTTTTAAAAATTACGATTTTAAATGGAACGATTGTTATTGTGCGATACGAATACTCAAGATTTCTAGATATTTTATAAAACCTTTCTTTCACCCTCAAACTGAAATATGCACACACACGTCGCCTTGGTGCTGGATTTCCGATTGTGCTTTTTGTTCTCGTTGTATGAAAACATATCTATTTATATAAAAGCGCCCGATTTTTCCTGTTTAATATCCCGTTAAACTCTCGATTACTTGTTTTTGATTGAAATTTTTTTCCAAGTTAGGATATTAGACCTCGTTCAGCTCCCGGTTTGTCGCTCGCGTCGTGTTTCCTTCTCCGTGTTTACAGATGCAGTATGGATTTTTATTTTCTTCCCTCCTACATTTTTTTCCGAGACGTGATTTGTTGTCTCCGTGGCCTTTTTCCTCTCACTCTATTATTGGTTATGAGCGTTTCGGGCTGTTAGTGCGTTTAAGGAAATCTGTGTAACTTGGTAATAGTTTTTTTTTTTTGTTTTTTTTTGTTTTTTTGTATTGCTGTTTTAGATGGATTATTTTTTATTTTTATGGGAGTAGATATGATTCTTCTCACAACTATATTTTGAGGAAAAAAAAAAAAAAGCAACCGTTCTTGAATATTCTTACCTAGGCTAAGAACAGACTGCAGTCTGTAATAAAATCTTACTTCAGTTGTATTTTGTACTGGTTTAAAAAAAATAAATAAATAAATAAAAAAAAAAGTGTAATAAATTGGTGTAAACCACTTAACGACTACGTCTCACGTGTCGTCTTTTTTTTTTTTTTTTTTAATAAACCACACAAACACAATTCAGTCTTTACAAAGTTGGAATATTAAAGTTCTTATTATTATAGTCACATAAACAAGACCTTTTGACATTCATGTCGACATTATACACATCTTCAATCTTACATCTGATGAAGTTTCCACCGAACAAACGTCAAAGCATCGAGAACAGTGAAGTGCTGAGGGATGAGTCCGAACGCCTCATGGATGTCGTGTGTGTGTGTGTGTGTGTGTTTGTGTGTGTTCCTCACACAGCAGTGCATCATGGGTAATGTCCAGGTCCTGTGTCCGTTAACTGTGTCTTCGGTCCTCAGAAAACACTCGGACGTGGCCTTTAGTGATAAAAGTGCAAACTTTACGTCCAGCAGGTAGAGGAGAAAGAGAAGAAAAAAAAAAAAGACATAACGAGGTTCTCCTACAACAAACAGCCGGCCATATACTTTCCTGAAAAAAACACACACACACACACACACACACACACACACACACAATCATCATCACTTCATAACACTACGCTGCAGTTTATGCTGCCTACAGAGACAGATGCACATTACAAGTACACTACCAGCTAAAAGTTTGTACACCCCTGCCTGTTAGATGGTCTTAATTTTTACAATCTTCTACACAACACTACAGTGACTCCGCTCCATTGTACCACCATGTAGTTGATTATTTTCCTATAACAGCACACCCTTCCAAGTGTTATCTTGTACTTACATATACAACATTTCACTCACGTGTGTCCTGAATTGTTGGCAAGTTGCCAAAGAGGAATAAAACACTTCAATTAAAAATAAATAAATAAATAAAGTCATAAATGACATGTACATTTAATCCATGTTACAGTTACATTTAATGTTGTGAAATGTCCACAAAACAAGTTCCTGTTCTCGCTTACGTTACAGCAGCTATAAACAGTGGTCCCCACACAAGCCTCTCTTTTTCTCTCTCTCGAAGTTAAAAAAACAACAACCTGTAAACACTGTCCTGAAGATGTTGGAAAGCTTTACCTCTGACGGTTACAAAGTGCTGACACTGGAGACTCCTTCCATAACTGTTAAACACACTTCTCCTTACAGAAAACTTCACAATATGAACAATTCTATGCTTTTATTTTTGTTTGTGAGCGCATGAATATAAACCTGTGTTTTGCTGCTGTAATAGAAAATGAATCAACACCTTCTGACCAATCAGAATCGAGCTGAGCAGTAAAAACTGATATACTGACTCGATGTGAAATGTGTCAGAGAAATATTCTCTTATGCTCTCTGCTGTGTGACGTGTGTTTGCTTCAGATGTGTGTGAAGTCTCTGTGTGTGTGTGTGTGTCTCACCAGTGGCGAATCTCTTCTTGAGCAGGGACATGCGGTATCGGCCGCCCACCAGCTCCACGTCCAGGCCCGACAGAGACGCTCCTGTACCCACAAACTGCACAGCCAGGCTCGGGGCAGGACCACGGGGCTCCTCCAGGCACTGCCAGCTAGCACACAGCGTGCCCGAGCCTGATACACACACACACACACACACACACACACACACACACACACACAGAGCTACACATGCTGATATTTTATCTTTAAGACATTTCAAACAGAATTATTGATGGCATTTAAGTGTGTGATGATTTAGACATGCTAAACTGGTAGCCAAAAGCTTCCCTTATTTGTTAGCTACATTAGCATTACAGCTTCAGTGCAAGCATAACCTGGCTCTTCCTTTAACATACTGAGTCATACTGAATCAAATAAACTGAATCATACTGAATCATATAAACTGAATCATACTGAGTCACTTAAATCATACAGATTGAATCATATTGAATCAAAGTGAATCACACTGAATCTAACTGAATGATAAATTGAATCATATAAACTGAATTATACTGAATCAAATACATTGAATCATACAAGCTGAATCATAAAATAAACCATGTAAACTGAATCATACTGAATTAAAGTGAATCATATAAACTGAATCACAGAATTAAATAAACTGAATCATGTGATTCCACAATATAGTCAGTGGAGGGACAGTTCTAATTAAAATTTAAATTAAATATAATGCTTTAATAAAGATTTCTGCTGCTTGCAGTCTGATTTATTTTATTTTGCGAGCGATGTGCGTGTGTGTGTGTGTGTGTGTGTGTGTGTGAGGAAGCCGAAGTGAGTGGGCATCAGGCGTTAGTAAAAGATGTCGATTTGACAGAACGCTTAGTCGAATCCCACAAAATCTTTTCCACAGAACCCTTCCGGCTGCTGTATCATCTCTGACGTGGAGGCATTTATAGCACTGCTGCCTGACCTCCAGCACCCACTCGGGCTTGTTTTATGCTAATACTGAACATTAGCATCATCTCCGACGTGTATCTCAGAACATCAGACACAGAAGGTCAGACCTGAGAGTTCAGAGAACCTCAGTGAGGAGGTTACGAGCATGTGTAAAGACTCTGTGTCGGACACATCCTGCCTCTAATGTCCTGAATTAAAATTGTTCCAAATGTACACACAGTCAGCTCCAGAAATATTGGCACCCTTGGTAACGATGGGTAAAATATACGGCAAATTTTTTTTTGGCTTTGTTGTTATTTTGATTAATCTCACGCTGAAATGTGACCGAAATCTAACCTCGAAGTAAATTTTATTTATAAAAATATATTTACATATTTAATAAAACCACATCACAATTATTGGTGCCCCAGAACAATTATTGGCGCCCCGTTCTGAAGAAACTAACTGACGCATGTTTTCATTTATATTTTAGTTTCGGTTCATCTGAGTGTATTTGAAAAGGTGTGAAAGCAGCTGTAATGCCGCTGCTTTGTTTGTGAACAGAAGCATTAGTGTTGTGTATGAACGGAAGGAGGGTGAGACAGAAACAGAGGTCAGAGGTCATGGTGGTGACCTTTGCTGTGGTTGGTGGGTGAGAGGTTGGGCAGCTTCCACAGCAGTCTCTTCTCCTCGGTGTTCCTGCAATAGCACAAAGATGAAGAAGTGATGTGAAGTCTTCCTTAAATTAAATAAAGAAAATAATTTAATAATTTAGTAACTCTCTCCCTTCCTCTCTCTCTCTCTCTCTCCCTCCCTTTCTCTCTCACTCTCTCTCACATCGTACCAGTCGTTGGAATCTCTCGCACTGGTGACTCACTCATCCAATGCGAATGGATTGGTTTTAAATCTTATAGACATCAGGGCTGCTACATAAACTGCTGTACTGTTTATACTATGAGGGAAGCATAAGTTGTGAACAGGAAGTCATTTGTCTCTCTTTCTCTCTCTCGTTCTCTGCATCTCTTTCTGTCTGTCTCTCTTATTTCCCTCACTGTCCCCCTGCATCTCTCTCTCTCTCTCTCTCTCCCCGTCTCTTTCTCTGTGTCTTTCAATCTGTCTGTCTCGGTTTCTCTCTCTCTATCTCTCCTACTCTGTTTTTCTCTCTGTCTCTCTCTCTCTCTTTGTGCCTCCATCTCTGTCTCTCTCTCTGCATCTCTTCCTGTCTCTCTTTCTCACAACATGCCTCTCTGTCTCTCTCTCCCTCCCTCCCCTACTCTGTCTTTCTCTCTGAGTCTCCCTCTCTCTCTATCTCTCTGCATCTTTTGATGCATCTCTCTCTCTCTCTCTCTCTCTCTCTCTCTCTCTCTCACCAGGTAGCGGGCGGTTGGCACTGCAGGTCGGTGGCTGTGGGATCGAGCGGCAGCAGCACCTGCACAGCCGTGAGCTGAGTGGCTGGAGCGGTTGCCGGGCAGCAGTGGTAGTCAAGGGCGACGCGGGTGACCGTACCACTGCGCTGGCACTCGGCCGACAGCAGCAGAGGAGCGCGAGCCGGGTCCTGAGACGACACCTGGGGGCAGAGGTCATCGTCATGGCAATAAGATATTAGAAACTGTTAATATACATGTTTTAAACATGTGCGCTGCAGGAAATAGAGACATGAGCAGCAGATCTCATGAGCAGGATCCATAAATTGCTTGCGTTGAAAATGGCAAAAGAAAAAAAATTGTAAATAAACGAATGCCTTCTACAACATTACAGAGCAGCGAGTTTTCCCCGTTTCATGTACAGGGATCGAGTAACAGCTGAAGTGTTTATAACGCTAAGCTTTTAGACTCACCTGGTACTTCAGCACCCCCACGTTGTAGTACGAGGCTTGCGGGTTAAGCTCCGCCTCTCTCTGAAGGTGAACGCTCAAGGCCTGCATGTTAAACCAGAAATCTTTGGAGTTGGGGTCGTTCTGGGACGGGTCGCTGCAGGGCGAGGAAAGAAACGAGAATGGCTTCATGATTCCTGTCATATGTGTTACACAGTTTAAACTGTAGTACTTTATATATCAGCTGACCTGTAGAGAAGCTTCTGATTGGGTAAGAAGTGATCCACTCGAGCGATGCTGACCAATCGGAAGCTGAGCACGGGCGGGTTGGGGTTAGCGGCAAATATCCGAGTGATTCCGGCTGGGAATGACATGGTGAGGTCACCTGTAATCTTTACCAGACACCTGAAACACACACGCACACACAGAGAAAAAGAGAAAGAAAAATAGTTAGATAGATAGACAGACAGATAGACAGATACACAGAAACAGATAGATAGATAGACAGATAGACAGATAGTAGGTCTGACCGGTTATTTTCTCCTCCTTTAAAGTAAGCGTTGATGTATTCTGTAAATGCTGCAGCCACCGGCCAGGACTCCTGAGTGCTCAGAGAGATGGGACTCGGCCCTCGGGACAAACCTGCACACACACACACACACACACACACACACACATAGAAAACACTATATAAGAAACATTTTAATGAACTACTGAAGTGTATTGTGTTAATCTGTAAAAGTGTGTGTGTGCGTGCGTGCATGTGTGTGTGTGTGTGTGTGTGTGTGTGTGTGTGTGTGTCCTCCCACCTCGTGCAGGACTGGGTGCGCGTGTTTGACCCCCCCAGTCACTGGGGCTGGAGGAGGACGAGGAGGACGTTGGAGGAGGACTGGGCTTAGGTAGAGGAGACGAACACAAAGACCTGGACTGGGGGTCAAAGGTCAGGAGTCAGAAGTGAAGTGTGTACAGGACAGGACGTGCACAGTTTCGGCAGTTTTTGTCACATCGCCCGGCCCTAGTGCTTAGTCATGACATCTGTTTTTGTTAACAGGCACAAAAAGGACTGAAATGTGTGATTTCGCTTGTAGTGTAATGTTAAATAAGATGATACACTGCTTTGCTGTACAAGTCACAGCTTTTGGTACGGGGAAGAAACATCTCATAGTCGAGAAAACACGGTGAAAAAGGTTGAGAGTCCGGTGTGTGTGTGTGTGTGTGTGTGTGTGTGTGTGTGTGTGTGTGTGTGTGTGTGTGTCTGGATGCAGTTACAAATGTAAACCACAGAAACATCAACGAGAGCCGTTTTCATGTGGATGAATGAATGACAAAAACAGTCAATAAACACTAAGTGCCCTGTTTATCAGGCAGTGTGTGAGGTTTAAAGTGTGTGTGTTTAAATCGTGCGGCTGCGTGTGAGAGTGTAACGAGTGTGTTCTTACCCGCTCGCTTCCACTCGGCCTGGACGAGGAACGTTTGGACCGAGCTGGACGAGGAGGAGCCAAGACCAGGACCTCACTACTGAACCTACGCTGAGGACCTGCAGAGAGAGAGAGAGAGAGAGAGAGAGAGAGAGAGAGAGAGGGAGAGAGAGAGGGAGAGAGCTGTTGTGATTATGTGTGTTAAAAAGACGAAATGAATCAGATTAAATTTATA
>CM074923.1:2644066-2646828 GCA_037576815.1 Pangasius larnaudii | reverse complement strand
AGAGAGAGGGGGAGAGAGAGAGAGAGAGAGAGGGAGATAGAGAGAGGGGGAGAGAGAGAGAGAGAGAGTGGGAGATAGAGAGAGGGGGAGAGAGAGAGAGTGAGTGGGAGATAGAGAGAGGGGGAGAGAAAGAGGGGTAGAGAGAGAGAGAGGGGGGAGAGAAAGAAAGGGAGAGGGAGAGGGAGAGAGAGAGAGAGAGAGGGGAAGAGAGAGGGGGAGATAGAGAGAGGGGGAGAGAGAGAGAGGGGTAGAGAGAGAGAGGGGGGGAGAAAGACAGGGAGAGGGGGAGAGAGAGAGAGAGAGAGAGAGAGAGAGAGAGAGGGAGAGAGAGAGGGAGAGAGAGAGGGAGGGAGAGAGGGAGAGAGCTTTTGTTCATATGTGTGTTCAAAGACCGACATGAATCAGATTAAATTTAGCCCGCTAACATATCGTGAACTTGTGAGCTAGTGCTGGCCTGCTTGTATGATACTCTGTGAAGCTAGCATGCGTGCTAAAATCTTGACCTACATAGCAACAGTAACCAAGTGTGGGCGGGACTCAGGATATCTCAGCAAGTACGTGTGTATTTTCAGTACCTGTGTGTGCGCTGATGTCCAGGCAGTCCTGGTCTTTGTCGGTGGAGAAGCAGAGGTCCTCCTGTGGGCCGGAGAGGCGTGTGAGCGGCGGTCCACTCCGTCGCTGCTCCTCCCCTCCGCTCCTGCGTTCCTTCTCTCCTCCGCTCCTGCGCTCCTTCTCTCCTCCGTTTCTGCTTGTCTTCCTGCCTCCGTCCTGCGCCATGTCACTGAACGGGTTGTGCACCGAACCCCAGTGTGAGGACTCCTTCTTCGGCTGGACCGGAGGGGCGGAGTTAGAACTGACTGCCCAAGTTAAGCCGCTCCCTCCTCCCTGAGCGGCCAGCGCTGATTGGTGTGTCGGGCTGCCGATCATCGTGATGGCGAAGGGATCGTCGGGTGAATCGGGAGGCGGCACGCTGCGCTCTCGTTTCCTCTCTCTGTCCTTGCGAGCGGAGGAGTTAGGAGGAGGCAGGGTCTTAGCACTGTTTATGGGCGGGGCAAATGGGTCCTCTCGGGTAGTTCGAGGAGGAGGCGGAGCTAGCGGAGCTACCCAAACGTCCTGACGAGCAGGCTGGTGCTCGAACGCAGCCAGGAAGGGGTCCTCCGGTGGGATGTGTTTACAGCTCCAGACGCTGGGCTCCACGTTGTTAGAAAAGGAAGGAAATGCAAAAGAGGAGGTGGAGCTTTCTGTACAGGGCGGAGCCAAGGGAGAACGCTGGGACGATGGCCACTCTTGAGGGAGAGGGGAGCGCCCGAGGAAGGGGTCAACGGGTCGTCGTGAGGTCGTAGAGTCTTTGGGCTGAGAAGACGAAGGCCAAGCCGCCCAGCCGGTGGGCTCGGGAGACGCTCCCAGGGGCTGATGGGAAGGCGAGTCCAAACCTGAATCCTCCACGTTCTCAGGAGACGAGGAAGCTGAGGAGAAAGCAGCGTCTAAACAGACAACGAGAACACACATGAAAGCAGAAAAGCTGGTTGGCAGCTGTCATGTGATGAGGGAGAACTGGCTAAATTAGGGAGAAAATCAGGGAAAGTCTCAGCTGATGGAAAATTAACGCTTGCTTATTATTATTATTATTATTAAAATCATTAATATTATATAATGTTGAATATATTTATTGACACAGAAGTGAATCAAAATAATTTCCACTTCTGCCTTTCAGCCTTTACCCTGATTATTCATTTCGTGCTCCCAGCTGTCTGTGCACTTGACCTTTTATGGAGTTTTGTGGGCGTCACTATATGCAAATGAGCTGTGTCGGGAAGGCGCTTTGCACAGGTGAACAACATACACACGCGAGTGCGAAGAAAACCAGCGCTTCAGAAACTTTTGTAAGTCT
Organism: Pangasius larnaudii; assembly: GCA_037576815.1. Lineage (NCBI taxonomy): Eukaryota > Metazoa > Chordata > Actinopteri > Siluriformes > Pangasiidae > Pangasius > Pangasius larnaudii. The sequence continues at coordinate 2,644,937 of CM074923.1, read as the reverse complement.
GGCAGAAAATTTTTGTCCGGTTTGGTTTACGCAAACGTTTACACACAACTTTACTAAAAGGTTGATAAATGAGGCCCAGTTGTGCGTAAGATGCCGACAGAAACGTAATCCCAGTCCGTCTTCCCATTATGTAAAACAATCCATAAATTTATAATGTGTGAAATAATGAGTGCTGACTGCAGCGTCATTCCGGAGGCACATTAATGACATTTCATACGCTGTTAACATTCAACACTACACCCATTACACACCTCTTACTTATTACTCTATGAGCTACAGCAGCAGGAGTGTGTGTGTGTGTGTGTGTGTGTGTGTGTGTGTGTGTGTGTGTGTGTGTGTTTCATTAATCGTGATAATGTTATGTTTTACATTCGGAGGTCTGCAGCTGCTCTTGGCCCGAGAAGCTGTGAGATTTGAAGGCTGAGTCTAGAGGAGGACCGAAGAGTGAATCTGAACCAGGCGCTGTGGAGCTCAGTCTGAGAGAGAGAGAGAAGAGAGAAGAGAGAGAGAGAGAGAGAGAGAGAGAGAGAGAAATTCATTATAAAACAAATAATTCAAGTGTGAAATTTGTATAGAATTAGAGAGAACGAAGGAGAAATGAAATGCTCCTAAATGTGGAAGTGAAATAAAAGGAAACAAAGGAAGAAAGGATTGAAGGAAGCAGGGAAGGAAAAAAGATGAAGAGAGAAAGAAAGAAAGAAACAAACAAAGGAAGGAAGACATACAGAAATAAAAAAGCAGACAAAAATAAATAAGAAGAAAGACAGAAAGAAACAGAAACAGACAAAGGCAGAAAGTAACAGAATGACAGACAGAAAGAAAAGGACAGAGAAAAAAGAAAAAGAGACAGAAGGAAAGAAAGAAGTTCTTT
>CM074923.1:2634066-2636566 GCA_037576815.1 Pangasius larnaudii | reverse complement strand
GTAACTGTTCATTTATAGATTAATTGTTGACATTACAGTATAACAGTAATAACATTACAGTTTAAATGTTAAGCTTGATATTAAAGTTAAAAATAGATAACGTTACAGTTTAATAGTTAATGCTACGGTTTCATTTTACAGTTTAACTGTTTACACTGCAGATTAATCATTAACATTACAGTATTACTACTGCATGAGTTATTACTGTTTAATTATTAACATTGTGGTTTAACATTAAAATGTAATCTTTAATTTACAGTCAATCGTTAGCATTACAGTTTAATCGATAATATTAACTGTTGAATTGTACATGAAATTAGTGGAGTTGCACTTTAACCCAACGAACAGGTGAATCATGGATCTGTGCAGCTGCTTTTCCTGCTTTTCCTGCTAACCTGATGTGCTCCGTGTGTGTTTTTCTTCACAGAATGGTGTTAATTTTATTCTGTCAGGATGATTTATGATGTACTGCATCATTGGCATGGCACGAGACATCCTGCGGCTCACCTGGCTCTCCTGCGAACGCTAGCTAACCGAGGCCATCTTTAAAAAGAGAACATTTCTAAGCTCCTGAGAGTTGACGTTCTTTTATAAAGAACTTTAAAAAGCGATCTGATCTTATTGGAAAGATCAGAGGGGCCTCTGGAAAAAAATTTTTTTTTAGGAACATGCTGAGAATAGTAGTTTTAGGAGGGGTGTGTAGAAACTGTATTCACAGTGGTTTAGATGGGCTTCTGGTAAAAGTCGTTTTAAAGGAGGTCACTGGGCAACGGTTTTTTTTTTCTTTTGAAAAGGAGAAGCTGTTTTTGAAAATTTTTTGAAACAAAAATCAGCTTTATGGTCTCTAAATGAGAAAAAAAAAAAAAAACAATTTTAAAGGATCCTCAACATTACAGTAACCAGTTTTAGAGATGCCCTCCAGTTTTACAGGAAACTGCATAAACAAAAGCCCAGAGATTCTTCTACATTAAAAAAAAAAGTAGTTTTAAATGGGTTTCTACGTTACAAAAATTAGTTTTAGAAGACATGCTACATTCTAGCGGTTGATAAGATTCAACATTACAAAAAGTACAGTAGCTTTAACTTGGCTTCTACGTGATTGGCTTCGACATTAAGAAAATGTTTTAACTGGGCTGCTACATTATGAATTACATTACACATTATGAAATGGTAGTTTTCAATGGGCTTCTACATGACAAACTAGTATTAAATGGACTTCTACAATACAGAAAGTAGTTTTAGGAGGGATTCTACATTAAAAAGGTTTTAAATGGACATTTAAATGAATAAAAATGATTTTCAATGGTTCTCTATATTATGAAAAGTTAGTTTTAGACGTGCTTCTACATTACAAGACGTTATTTTCAATGGTTTCTACTGTACAATATAGAAAAGTAGTTGGGCTTCTACATTAATGAAAAAATGGCCTTTAAATGGACTTCAACATTACAAGAAATGTAGTTTTGTAAGGGAAAATTTTTTAAATGGTCTTCTACATGAGAAAAAGCAGTTTTAGAGGATCCTTAACATAAAAAAGTAGTTTTAGAGCGGCTTTGAAATAGTTTTAATTGAGTTTCTAACTGATGAATGAGTAGTTTAGGGGGTAATTACAATATGAAAAATAATTTTAGAAAGGCTTCTACATTGTGGAAAAGTAGTTTTAGAGGGGATTCTACAACAGGAAAAAGTGATTTTAAATAAGTCTATAGTATGAGAAAGTAGTTTTAAAATGGCTTTAACACTGTGGAACTTCCAAGTGTTGTTGAGAAAGTAGTTTTGAGAGAGGCCTCTGGAAAAACTATTACTAGACTAAAAACTTGACCTCTATTTTTTTAAACAGCACTTCTTGAAAATATAGGTAGTTTTTGAGGTATCTGGAGGAACCACGTGTCTCGAGGCGTACACACCTGTGCGGACTCGCTCATCTTCTGCTCAAAGTCTCCTCCAGTGCGGTTAAACTTATCTACAGACGCTGCAAACGACTCGGCCGCCTTCTTAGACTTTAGCTCAGCCTGAAAGCAACAGACAATCAATATATATATATAATTATATATATATATATATAAAAATAATATAAATTATAAATCAATGTAAGCGTACTTCCTTATTGTCCGAATTTTCCAAGACAAATTTTTTTGTTGTCTAGCAAAATATTAACATTAAATATTAACTACAGCAGCATTAGCCTAAAACACACCTTCTCCAGCTCCTTCTGAGGAGCTCCTTCTTTGCGTAGCCGTTCCAGCTCCGTACATTTAGCGTGATAGCCCTCTCTGGCCTTCTGTAAGTGTCCGTTCTGTACCTGCAGAGCCTGAACCGCCTCCAGAGTGCCCATCACCTCCTCCTTCGTCTGCGGAAACACAAGTACAGTTAGCTTGCTTTGCTTTTTGTTTGATTTTATTACGTGAATTTTTTAAATACTTATTACAAAAAGTAGCTTTAGATGCGATTTTACATTACAAAAAGTAGCTTTAGATGCGATTTTATATAACAAAAAGTA
>CM074923.1:2574890-2591826 GCA_037576815.1 Pangasius larnaudii | reverse complement strand
CCTTTCCACACATCAAGGACACTTTACATTCCAAACTAATAGACATAGGAGAAGAATAAACAAAGAGCAATGATAGAAATAGTTCAACTGTTAGGAAAAGAGCCAAAGTGTTTTAAGCTGTGATTTGAAAGTCGATATAGAGGGAACATTTTGGAGGTTCTGAGGGAGTGAATACATTTTGGAGCCATGATGACAAATGATCTGCCACCCACGGTGGAGAAGCGGAAGAATGTTACAACGAGTAGGCTTCAATCAGAGGACCTGGGAGTCTGTGCCGGGATGTAGTGATGAAGGAGCTCAGATAGATACGGAGGAGCAAGGCTACGGAGGGCTTTAAAGAAGGATTTGGTCATTCTAGGGTTGATATTCTTATTTATTGAGAAGAGAATTCTCATAATAATTACTCTTGGTGATTCCATTTCTTAAAAATATTTTTAAAAAATGGAGTTTCTGTCTGGTGTTCCACAGGGATCCATACTCGGCCCTCTTCTGTTTTCTTCGTAAGCACGGCCACTGGGTCAAATCATTAACAAATATGGCTTCAACTTCCATTATTATGCAGATGACACACAGCTTTACATATCCAGCATTACTAAAACATCCTGACCCTATGATCACACTAGCAAATGACAGGTTACTCATGTCGCTTGTAGTTTTTCTCTTTTGTGGCCATGGACTTTCCAGAGTGTTTTAGTTCTGATAAGAAATGCTACTAGCTATATATACAGTATATAACTTCCAATGCTAGCTAGCTAAAAAAAAAAATGAAACAATATGCTAATCAGTGAGAAAATTGGTTGTTTGATTTACGTACACGCTAACTGTAATCTCTGCTACTCCCTTCCAAGCTTTATTTTTCTTCATAATCTCTCTATACACTCTTATTGAGAGGTCGTATATGACAGTATGATAAAACCATGGTTATACATTCTTCTTACATATTCTTTTGTGTAAAACAGGGAATTAGTTGCTGGTAGAAACTAAAATCGTCAGTGGGGAACTGAAGAAACGGCAGACCACATCAAACAATCGTTCGAGATAATTCTTTGGATTTGTCGCTATACTTCGACAAATTTATGTCACTTGTCACACACTTGCATAGAAAATGAATTACTTGGCTGTTGCTATGGTAACAGAGTGTACCTCAAGCATTACTAGGTGTATGAACAAAATTTCCTTAAAACTTAAACAAAAAAAAAAAATTAATTTAATAGTGAAACTGTGATACACATCAGACATATGAGAATTTCTAAACCTGACCAACACGATTTAGATATAAGCTAAATTAGCCCAAATATTATTTGTTTATTCAATTTATAATGAATTCAAAAGGATTTTAAAATCCAATCTGGCAACCCGCTAGTATTCGTATGTTCGTGTTAATTTGCAGGAAATTAGCCGTTGCTAACTGAAGCGATAATATAAGTGCTATTTTTTTAGGCTGTGGAATACTAACACAGTGTTATTACTATATCCAATATAACTAAGAGTTACTAAGAGACTTAATATGTTATTGTAGAGTTTCAAATAATACACGAAGTTAAACACTTCAAATATATCGTTAGCTTAGAAAAAAAAAGTCTTCTAGTGGTATGCTAACGTAGTACGGTCACGTGCTCACAGGTCGCCATGGTGACGTTCCAACATTGCGTACTACTGTACTACATAGTATGTATGTCCCGGGAAATGCGTACTGTTTAGCCATACTATTTAGTACGCCAGTATGCGATTTTCAACGTAGCCATTTTCCTTGTTATTTCGCTTAGCCATTTCGCAATAAATGTCGAATAACACTTAGAAACCACATAAATAATGCCAATAACCAACATAAACAAACATGACATTAAAAGCTGATGCTCATTTAAGTAAGTACATGACTGTTTACCTCGTCATACACGCTTTTTTTTTTAGAGTGGGCCCCACCTGCTCTTCTCTGTTGCCCTTTTAAGCAAGCTAGCCGTCTTTAAGCGAATAATAAAACCACAATAAAGACGAAAGAACGTCCACAATAATGTCAATTAATCCAGCATGAAAAAAAAGCATACAATTTAATTCATGATTTGTTTTTATGCCCGTCATGGAAGCCAAAATAACCATGGCAAGCCCATATTTAAAAAAACAAACCAGGAAGTGTGTGTTAACAGCAAGGTTTCATGGGAAATGTAGTGGTATGGAGCAATTCAATTTCACTCCTGCTTTTGTATTCTGATTTTCATATTTGAAGGCATGTACAGTGTTTTGTTGGATGCAAAGTAAAAAAAAGAAGGCGTTTTTTATTATTAAATAAACAAAGTAATTACTTAATGCTATGCTTGTGGCAGTAGAAAACTACAGAAGCACAGTTTAGACCCCAGACATGCAGAATAGAAAGTCAGTTTAAATGTGATTTATTTGTTCTCTAATTGACTTTATATGATCACTAGTGTTTATTTTATCTCTACACACACACACACACACACACACACACACACACACACACACACACACACACACACACACCAGCCTAATGTGCACAGACTATGTCTCAACATGCACAAATCACATTAGTTAATTGTGAAGACCTCAGTGCAACTTCATTTAAGATAACTGTTAATGCATGTTTTTTAATATTCCACTTTTTATAGCTTTAAACAAGTCGGAATATTTATTCTAGTGTGTGTTACTGGATAAAGAATTCTCCAGAAGAATAGATTATGTTGATAAATCATGGGAGGAATGTTGATTGAATGGAACTTGAGCTGAATTTGCTTGTTACATGAGACTCATTATGATCATCAGCATCAGCATCATCATCATCATCTTCTTCTTCAGTAAGCGCTTTATTCCGGGTAGGATCTTGGTGGGTCCGGAGTCTATCCCGGGAACACTGGGTGTGAGGAAGGAATACAGCCTGGACAACATACACATGCATTCTCTGCTAGGGGCAATTTAGAGTAGATAATCTAACTATCGGCATGTTTTTTGCTAGGTGGGAGGAAAGTAGAGAACCTGGAGGAATTCAGAGAACCTGGAGGAAACCAGTGAACCCAGAGGATACCAGAGAACCTGGAGGAAACCAGAGAACCCAGAGGATACCAGAGAACCTGGAGGAAACCAGAGAACCCAGAGAAAATCAGAGAACCTGGAGGAAACCAAGGAAACCAGAGAACCCAGAGGATACCAGAGAACCTGGAGGAAATCAGAGAACCTTGAGAAAACCAGAGAACCATGAGGATACCAAAGAACCCAAAGGAAACTAAAGAACCTGCAGGAAACCAGAGAACCCAGAGGATACCAGAGAAACTGGAGGAAACCAGAGAACCTACAGAAAACCAGAGAACCTGGAGGAAACCAGAAAACCCAGAGGAGTCCAGAGAACCAAGGAAACCAGAGGAAACCAGAGAACCAGGAGGAACCGGAGAACCCAGAGGATAACAGAGAACCAGGAGGAACCAGAGAACCCAGAGGATACCAAAGAACCTGGAGAAAACCAGAGAACCTGGAAGAAACCAGAAAACCCAGAGGAGTCCAGAGAACCTGGAGGAAACCAAGGAAACCAGAGAACCTGGAGGAAACCAGAGAACCCAGAGGATACCAGAGAACCTGGAGGAAACCAGAGAACCCAGAGGAGTCCAGAGAACCAAGGAAACCAGAGAACCAGGAGGAACCAGAGAACCCAGAGGATACCAGAGAACCAGGAGGAACCAGAGAACCTGGAAGAAACCAGAAAACCCAGAGGAGTCCAGAGAACCTGGAGGAAACCAAGGAAACCAGAGAATCAGGAGGAAACCAGAGAACCAGGAGGAGACCTATGCAGACACGAGGAGGAGAACAGGAACAGAAAGTCTGCACAGACAGAAACCCAGTCTAAATGCTGGCTGTAAGGTCTCGCGCTCGTTATTTCCTTTATCATGCTGAATGTTACGATGTGTTGTATAACCGATCATCAACACATGCCTCGTGGTACAATAGCAGTGAATAAAATCATTACAAATATAAAACACCCTAATATGAATATAAGCACTACAAACTATGGGAACAGGAAGTTGGGTGAAGATGTAAGGTTTGCAAAGTTGTGAAGTTGTAATCTGACAGGAAGAGGAAGTTACCGTTTCAGTGGTTCAGGCTGTTCGTACCAAAATCAAATCACACTCGCGCTGCCATGGAGGAGCTCGGTAAGTAACGCATGTCTTTTCATTCCTATTTTTCCTTTTTTATTTTCATTTCTTCTTTTAGGTGTAGATGAAATGGAATTTCTTTATGAGCCTGTGTCTTTTTCATCAGAGTCATGATGTGAAGTCGTGAAGTGTGACGTGTGAGGTGTGTCGAACAGATTATTGAGAAATTTTGAATAGTGAATAATTTGAATGATATTCGCATTGCGTGTTGATACTTTCGCAGAGTAAATGTTAGGACGTTTGTAGAGACGCCATATACACTGTCAGACAAAATGGCTGTTTTAACGCATTTTACCTGTAAGGTAAGTGAGACAGACGAAGCAAAAAAAACAAAAAACAACAACAACAACAACAACAACAACAAAAAAAAACACAATGGCAATTAAATAAGGAAAAATACTACATCAAAAACCGAAATCTTTCTATGCAGCTGGCCACGATCATTTCATTTCTGACACAAAATGACGCACTTAGAGGTCAATTCAGATCACTTTAAGCCTGTAGATAAAAGAATCGTGAAGCGCTAGTATGAAAGTGACAAGTCACAGACATGTCCCAGTTCACTTCTCAAACTTCTCTAACACATTCATATTAGCAGTGAACCCATCACTTCACCATTAACCAAAATATGCTGTGTAAATTTACGTACTTCTCTCAGTGGCTTAGTAGTAGAGATGGCATGATATCACTTTTTCCTGTGTGATACAGGTAATGAAACCTTGAGCATCAGCCTGTGCTGATATCTATGTGATCTAACTTTGTCTGTGTCCACTGTGTACACCCTAAGATGAGATCACTTCTCGTTGCTTGATGTCTTGCTGCGCTGTTTTATGCATTAAAAAAAACAAACAATGGTGTGCAAAACCATCTCGCACCTTTTCCTGCATTTCCTGTTTGCAACATACATGGAAATATGATCATGGATATAGTTGCAGAAAACCAACGTACGGTAAAAATCATAATCGTAAAATCATATTGCTGGATACTGTGAATATGAGGCTTTATACCGGCTGTAGCTGTTGTTAGAATGGCCCATTTGATCTGTTTGTAGGTCTTCTTTGTTTTACGTTCTTACTTTTTCTTCTCACAGGACAAAATCAACCATGCGACTAATAAAAAAATGGGATTTTAGTACTAGACAGGCGAATACGTTATGCTACATATAAAATTCAGACTGCATTCAATGCCATCGGCTTGATTTCATCTTTGGAGGAAACATACTGCTCGAGAACGATCAGTACGAAGGATATTTCTTATATTATTTTATTTCTTATATTATATTATATACAATAAGTGTGTGAAAAGTGATTATGGGCTCATGTAGTTTACATATTGGTCCATGTTGCTACAATAAGTTAAGTTTGTGAATGTTCAGTACGTATTTCTATTTAATGAGTTTAACATAAAACTGCCATTATTGACCTGTTGTCGATGTAGTCATTGTACTGTCTTGTGCGTCTGCGCGTGTTTGCACTTGTGCACTTTATGTATAAATTACGTCGTCCCTGTAGTCCTGTGTTGTTCTGTATCATCTTATGTAGCACCTTGGTCCTGGAGAAACGTTGTTTCGCTTCACTATGTACTTGTATGTGGCTGAAATGACAATAAACTCCACTTGACTTGATATTTTACTTATGTGGAAATTCTGCTCTTAATTTAAATGAGTTGATTTAAGAATCATTTTTTCAGTGTAGCTACAAACCTACAAAAGCCTACATTTCTGAGAGCACAATGACTCTAAAAAAGCATTGTGCTGTTCTCGAGCTGTCGCTCGCGATAAACATAAAAAGCGCTGACACACGGTACCTGCATACAATAATTAGTCACTCAGTTGAAATATATTTTAAATACAGTATAATTATACACGTAATACGTACCTTTATGTGTGTATTAAGCGTGTGAGTGAATACTAAGAATTTATTCAGACTGAACAGATAATGCGTCCTAAACAAGTACCAACAGAGATCCGAAACACACACACACACACACACATATATATATATATACATACATATATAAATTATCTCAGAAATCAGAGTCATTATAATGAAATGCTGCTGAAAGGAGCCCAGTTTTACCTTTCCACTGTTTTAAGGATTGATGTTCAAATAGACTTTAGCCACCTTTTAATAACCAAAATTCATCAGTACACACGCAGTGAAGCATGAAAGCACGTGAGCTGCATTGGGCTGAAGTGGTTATATGTTACTAGGTCAGTGGCTAAATGGACTTTTGAGCAAGTAAGAAAGTAAATGTGCTTATTTTTGCATCACATGCTTATTTCCATTTTAGACTTCTCTTTTTCTCCCCAAAGCATGAGGAAGTGAGCGCTCACATTGCAAATTCCTCGCAGCTCAATCACATTAAATGTTACACTAAGAAGGGTGAAATTACGGCTGTTTGGTTAGTTTCACATCTGTTGCTGTGGTAGCAGCATAAAACCCTGAATCACTTCCTCTGGAAACAGCAAAGGTGCAATCAGAACAACCAGATGTGTAACGGAGTGTGTGTGTGTGTGTGTGTGTGTGTGTGTGTGTGTGTGTGTGTGTGTGTGGGTGCGTGTGCGCGTGTTTGCGTGTGGGTGTTTAGTAATTGCTTAGTTACAGTCAAGTACATAATGTTACACAACATTCAGTTCTAAGATGTTATTGTTTCTATGGTAACGATATGTATGTAGGCAGACGATCTACATAATCTAAACCTACTGATAAATGGATTAAAAAAAACCTGAGAGATGGTGAATTTTTTTCTAAGGAGACATTTATGTAAGGAGTCTCCAGCGTCGCAGTCATAAGAGTCAAAGATAAAGCTCGAACTTTCAAGTTTCTCAGTAACATGACAAGACGTGGCTTATTAACTTCGAGAGAGGAGAAAGAGAGTCTTTTAAGGGAATGACTGTTTAGAGCTGCTGTAATGAAACTGATTAAAGGAACTGACTTCGTTTCGTGGATGTTTCATGACATTAAATGTAACTATAAATAGATAAAAGTTCTCCTTAAGAGGCATGAAACACTTCATAGTTCTCGTAGTTCTGTTACAGGGTAATATCATAATCCTGAAGTGCTTTATTCCTCTTATACCAAAGCAATTTGCTGACAATTACATTTTCTTTTTTTGTAAAGGTGGTAATTGTAAAGTCGGTTTTTATTTCATTTCACTATTTTATAACATGTACATTTCATTTCCAGTTCCATTACTGACAATAACCATGTTATAAGTGTGAGTGTGTCTGAGTGTGTGTTTAGTTGTGACTCTTTGACCTTCTTACGTCGATCTCACCCTTGTTTCTGGTCGTTTACTGGGATCCTGCGGCGCTTCTATCACTCTAGCTTCTTTATGAATGTAAGGAAAAATGTCAGAGATGTATATGTATCTGTACAGATATGCTGTTGGAGGAGTTGGCTACAAACTCTGCGAAAAGCGACTCGGATAAAAAACTCACCCTAAACGTGTCTGTGCAGGTGAGGTCAAATACACACTGACGTACACCAAAATGTCCAGTATGGAAATGAACGAATACAATTTGCGTGTGTATGTACAATGTTATGATAATGTTATTACAATGTTATTATAATGATTAGCATTAACCTTTGAGTAACGTATCAGGACGTCATTCTCATCTTAAACACGGTTATTCAGACCCCAGGCACCGGCGTGACATCAGGACAAAGCGCTGCCAAAAATGTGTACAGGTAAGACGTCTTTTTAAAGCCTGTTATTCACGGAAGGAATAAAACACTTCACGATGTGCTGTTAGAGGAAAATAATCAACAACTAGGTTACAGCAATTTGTCACCAGTTGCAATTTTTATTCATTAAAGAATAGCACTATAACTTTTTAATGTCATTATAAACCTTCACACTTTTTTTGTTTTAGAGAAATGTTTTTTTTTTTCAGGAAGAACTTTATCACCTGAGTAAAACTGCTTTACTCTTCTCCCACTGTTTCTAAAAGAACTAATAACAATGACAGAAAAAATAATAGATGTGTTAACTAATAACACATCTGTGTCCATCCCAGCTCTTCATTTAGTCACATATTTGGGTACAAACGTAACATTTAGGATAAAGAGCCTCTTCTAATTTTCTCTTGAACAGCCTAAAGGTTTGAAATGTGAGGACTTGTTCGAATGTAATTGTATGCCTTTGATGAACCGGCTGTGAGGCGACCTTGATAGCTGATCACTCCTGCGTTTCTCTCTTGGGGGACGGATTAATGTAGTGAAGTTACTTCACTTTTTCAAAACGTACCCGTTTTTCTACCACATTCCTATTTTCGTAAAACAGACAATATGGTCTCAGACTTTATCTGGAATAAGAAGACTTGGATAGTCATTACTACAATGACTATGATCACCAGGCGGTCTCGCTCTTACAGATTTTTTTTTTTTTTAACTCAACCTCAAATCTTAGAGCTATGCAACAACTGAGTCATTTTGAAACCTGACTTCCCCCACAACGTGACTTGGTTAGGTTAAGAGGTGTCATCAACCAAACCTGCTTCATTAGCAGCTCTCATCCATGGCCCTCTGAACTTGCCTTTATTACCATACTGTAAAAATGTACGTATTATTCGATTTGGAAACAATTTAGGCACCATTTTGGCCTACCACAGGTTTCCCTCTTGACCCCATCAGTAGTTTCCATCCCTCCTTGATAGACGGTGCATTTCTTTCTCCCAAGATAGCATTTTTTTCCTTCCTGCTCTCCCAGGAACTACACCTTTCTTGCCCCCCTGCCTTCTAATAAGGGTATATGATATCACATTTATACAATTTGAGTAATTCTCTAAATAAAATTAAATCCATGTGGGAAGAGGATTTTGGTGAGGAACTCTCAGATGAGGTTTGGCAAGATGCCCTGCATCGAATCCATTCTCCATCAGTTTGCTCAAGACTAAACGTAAAGAATGACAAGCCACAATTTTTTTAATCCATTGATAGTTACATTCTCGTAGAACATCCACAACACAAACTACTTCCTGTACGCACTTACTATAGAACAGCAGTTTTTCAACCCTGATATCAACAATTACTCATTAATACTTTAATGAGGTTTACACTCATTAATATAATCCTGTGATTTGCTGTGGTATAAATCCTGTTGTTTTTTTTTTTCTTTATTTTTTCTGTTTATTTTTTTCTTAACCACTCCCATACAAACTCTTTCACGTTTTGGGCTTCTTGTCAATCAGGGTTTGCCGTTTAGCTAATCATTTCTCTCCATTCTCAGTCAGTTGCCTGCTCCGGTCTCGGCTGAGGTGATGAGTCCAGGAACGGCCACTCGAGAACTGGACTCCATTATGAATGAGCTGCTGGGGCTGAACCTGGAGGTGAGTCTCAGCACTTACACTGAATTTACTGGTAAAATTCACAAGAGGGCAGTACAGGCTCACTAGCATTGTGCAATAAATGTGGCATTTGATTGAAAGTCATGTTCCTGAAAGATGTTATTATATATTATATAATATTATATAAAAAAAACATCCTGTGTCTAAGATCCCAGATCAACCACCACTCGCTCAGAAGTCTGAAAAAGACAAAAAGCCAGAAGACAAGAAGGAAACCGCAGGAAACAGCGTGCAGAATGATCCAGCAGCGGAGAACGTGTCCAAGAACCTGTCCAAGAACATCGACACCATTGACAACCTGCTGGGAACGCTGAGCTCGGATATGGAGAAGATGGGAGTGCGTACTACGGCTAAAGGACACTGCGCTTCCTGTGGGAAGAGCATCGTTGGGAAGGTCAGTGAGACAGACAAATAGACAGACAGACAGACAGACAGAAGGACAGATAGACAGGCAGACAGACAGACAGGCATTAGGGCTGGGCGGTATAATGATATAACATTGATGTTTTGCTAAATTAGCACTTTTCTGAGATATTGTGTATCTCTACATTTTTTTTATAACATTAAAAAAATGAAATAAAAAAATACAAATTCAGAAGCAGCTGTTTTTTGTACTGAATCTTAAAAATTGTTCACATTACTTAATTCTACTTATTTTTAGTGTTAAAAATTTTTTTGTGTTAAATTATTTATTTTTGTTGACATTAAATAAAGTCTGTCACAGTTTAAAAAAAAAAAACTTTCATATATTGTGATACATATTGATCAACTCTAACAGCAGGTGGGCAGAAAAGAAAGAAAGAAAGAAAGAAAGAAAGAAAGAAAGAAAGAAAGAAAGAAAGAAAGAGCAAGAGACAGAGAGGCAGACAGATAGACAGGCAGACAGACAGAAAAGTACACAGATAGACAGACAGGTTGGTAGGCAGACAGACAAACAGATAGACAGTTGGACAGATGGGCTGGCAGACAGACAGAAAGGCAATGGTGTAGACAAACAGACCAGAAGTATTCTATCTATCTATCTATCTATCTATCTATCTATCTATCTATCTATCTATCTATCTATCTAGTAAATTATATTAATGAATACCCTGTGACTCTTGGTCAGGTGGGACCAGTTTGGCCCTTGGTCAGATGGGACAGGTGGGGCAGGTGGGATAATTTTGGCTCTTGTTAAGTTGGGACAGGTGGGATAGAATTGGCTCTGGGTCAGGTGGGGCAAGTGGGGTAGATTTGGCTCTTGTTAAGGTGGACAGGTGGGGCAGGTGGGATTGGTTGGCTCTGGGTCAGGTGGGGCAGGTCGGACAGGTGGGATGGGTCTGGCTCTGGGGCAGGTGGGTAAGGTGGGGGAGGTGTGGCATGTGGGACAAGTGTAGTGGGTGGGATAGGTTTGGCCCTTGGTCAGATGGGACAGGTGGGGCAGATGGGATAGTTTTGGCTCTTGTTAAGTTGGGACAGGTGGGATAGATTTGGCTCTGGGTCAGGTGGGGGAAGTGGGTTAGATTTGGCTCTTGTTAAGGTGGGGCAGGTGGGATTGGTTGGCTCTGGGTCAGGTGGGGCAGGTGGGATTGGTTGGCTCTGGGTCAGGTGGGGCAGGTGGGATTGGTTGGCTCTGGGGCAGGTGGGGGAGGTGGGGCATTTGGGGCAAGTGTAGTAGGTGGGATAAGTTTTGCCCTTGGTCAGTTGGGACAGGTGTGGCAGGTATTGTAGGTGTGGCTCTGGGGCAGGTGGAACATATTTGGCAGATGGGACAGGTTTGGCTCTGGGTCAAGTGGGACAGGTGTGGCAGATGGGACAGGTGTGGCAGGTGGGATACATGTGGCTCTGGGGGCAGGTGGGTCAGGTTTGGCAGGTGTAGAAGTTGGGGCAGGTGTGGCACCTTGTGCATGTTGTGTTCTGTGTGTGTTAGTACTTGATTTTCGCCAGAACCCCATGTCCTGTCCTGTGTGTAGATGATCACGGCTCTGGGGCAGGTGTGGCACCCTGAGCACTTTGTGTGTGTGGTGTGTAAAGAAGAACTCGGCACTAAAGGGTTCTTCGAGCGGGATGGGAAGCCGTACTGCGAGACCGACTACCACAACCTGCACTCACCACGCTGTGCGTACTGCCAGGGCCCGATTCTACAGGTAACACACACTAGTGCACTCTGTACACTACACTACACCATACAGCCCTACATCTGCCATTAACAGATTCAAACTGATTCAGATAATCAGTTATTCATCATCATTTAATTATCAGTTAATTATAATGTTATTATGTGTGTAGTTAAATTGTGTGTGTGTGTGTGTGTGTGTTTCTCTACAGAACATCCTGACGGCGATGGACCGCACGTGGCACCCAGAACATTTCTTCTGTAGTCACTGTGGAGAACGATTCGGAACTGAGGGTGAGGACGATAACAAAACATGACAACACAACACGGCACCTCCTGTCCTGTGTGTTTAGTAATGTTAGTCTCTCTTGTTGTGTGTTTAGTAATGTTACTCTGCAGTGTTGTGTGTTTAGTAGTGTTAGTCTCTCGTGTTGTGTGTTTAGTAGTGTTAGTCTCTCTTGTTGCGTGTTTAGTAGTGTTAGTCTCTCATGTTGTGTGTTTAGTAATGTTACTCTGCAGTGTTGTGTGTTTAGTAATGTTAGTCTCTCATGTTGTGTGTTTAGTAATATTATTCTGCAGTGTTGTGTGTTTAGTAATGTTAGTCTCTCGTGTTGTGTGTTTAGTAATATTATTCTGCAGTATTGTGTGTTTAATAATGTTACTCTGCAGTGTTGTGTGTTTAGTAATGTTATTCTCCTATGTGTTTTGTGTGTGTGTGTGTGTGTGTGTGTGTGTGTGTGTGTGCAGGTTTTATGGAGCGTGAGGGGAAGCCGTACTGCCCTAAAGATTTTTACTTCCTGTTTGCTCCAAAGTGTTCGGGCTGCGGAGAGCCGGTCAGGGAGAACTACCTCTCAGCGGCGAACGGCACCTGGCACCCTGACTGCTTCGTCTGCGCTGTGAGACACACACGCACACACACCCACACCACACCCACACACACACACACACACACACACACACACACACACACACACACACACACACTTTAACCTCAGAATTTTGAGCAGCGCTGCCTTAAGGTTTGGCCATATCATTGGGCCTCGCTCTTTTTTTCCTTCATGCTCTTCATCTCTCTCTACTTGTCTCTTGCTTTCTCTCTGTTCCTGTCTTCATGTTTCTTTTTGTCCATGTGCTTTATCTCTCTATCTCTCTCTCCTTCTTTCTTTCTCTCTGCTCCCCATTCTTTCACTTTCTCTTTATTTTTCTTTATCGGTGTCCCTCCTCTTTCTACATGAAAGATGCAGCTCTGCGAAGCTCTACGTGTTTTGTTTCACTGAATGTCTCTTTGTCTTTCCCTCTCTGTTCTTCATTTCAACTTCTCTTTCTCTCTCTCACTTCTGTCTTCCTTCTTTCTCTCCCTGTCCTTCCATGTCTCTCTTTTTCTCTGTCCTTGTGTTCATATTTCTGTTTGTCCTTCTCTTTTGTTTCTCCCTCTTTCTTTCTCTCAGCTATTTATACTTTCTCGTTTCTCTTTCTCTCACCCTCTCACTCACCATGTTTCTGTCTTCCTTTGCCCTCTCTGCTCTCTCTGCTCTCTCTGCTCTCTCTCTCTCTCTCTCTCGCTTTTCACCTAATTCACACTACTTTTTTTTCCTTATTTACCCCTGTCTTATATTCCGCTTTCTGACTCCCTCTTTCTCTTATTCTTCCTTTCAGCTCCGTCTACTTCCTTTCTTTCTCTTCCTTCTTTCTCACAATATATCATCTCCCCATGTCTCACTGTGTCTTTAATCATAACGTCTCTCTCTCTCTCTCTCTCTCTCTCTCTCTCTCTCTCAGGACTGTCTGAAGCCGTTCACAGATGGCTGTTTCCTGGAGATGGACGGTCGTCCCCTGTGTTCTCAGCACTACCACTCGAGGATGGGGACGCTGTGTGCCACGTGTAACGCCCCCATCACGGGCCGCTGCATCTCCGCTCTGGGACGCCGTTTTCACCCCGAGCACTTTGTGTGCGCTTTCTGTCTGCGTCAGCTCTCTCAGGGAGTGTTTAAGGAGCAGGCCGGGAAACCTTACTGTAACGCCTGTCACACCAAACTCTTCCTATAAAATCAGTTATCACTTATCAGGCACATTAAAAGACAAAATAGTAAAAAAAAAACAAGCAAAAAAAACAAACAAAGCACGATACTGCAGGCTTATTAAAGGGAACATATTACAATCCCTGTTACACATAGCCAAAAAAAACCTCTGTTCATTTATTATTATAAATAAATAATAAATCATGATCCAAAAAAGTTGCCCTTATGCAATGTTGACTGAAATAATAGTGCGTTAATGCAATTTCTAGACTAAAGCAACGTATATTTACTGATTTATTCCCGAACAGACAGAATTATAGCATCTGATTCCTGGTCTTGGCTGACAGGAGTGGAACCCGATCTGACCTTCTCCTTTTGTAGCTCATCCGCCTGGAGGTTTGACGTGTTGAGATGCTTTTCTGCTCAGCACAGTTGTAAATAGTGGTTATTTGAGTTACCATAGCCTTTCCTGTCACCTGTCCAAAAACTTCCAGCCAATCTCCTCTGCTCCTCATCAGCAAGGTGTTTCCGCTCCACAGAATCTGACAGAGTCGCACATTTTGGTTCACACCAAGAGACTGATTTGTGTGAGAATTCCAGGAGATTTCGAAATACACAAACTAGGACCAACAACTATGCCACTGGGATCACTGAGATTTCTTCCCCATTCTGTTAACATGTTTGGTGGGAGAACTAACTGAAGCTCTTGACCTGTATCTGCATGGTTTTATGTTTTTATAGATTTTTTCTAGTTATTTTACCATACAGTCTCTTCCAAAAGTATTCACACCTACTGAACTTCACAACTTGGAACTTTATTATATGCCAAATTTTTAGCTTGCTAATAAATAATTCATTATTGACATATTTGAGTTTATGGGTCTGAGTTTATTGCTCTATGTTGCCCCCTAATGGAATCACAGAGACTAGCTCTTCTTTTCTTCCAGAATCTTTCAGTTCAATTCTGGTCCAAAAGACAATTTTAATTTTAATCGCCGATTCAGAATTCATTTTGTGGCTGGACTACAACATTTATCTTGCTGGTCCAGGGCCATGGGCCATATGTATTGACACCCCCGATTTATACATTTGCATGTTAAATGGCGGAGAGACTTACTGGAAAATACGGCAGGTTACTTCGCTATAATACATTTCCAGGAAGCTAGAAATAGCTTCGTATTAGCATGGGTGTAAGTTAGTTTTGCAAAGTGCTGATAGATCTAAAAAAAAATAAAGCGTCTTTGTTAACCAGCAGCTTTCTAAATCTCTACGCTTTCAGTACAAGTGCTGAATTCATAAAAGTACTAATTCTTGTCAGTTACTGTTTCACAAACAACTTTCCCATGCAAAGAAACGAAGTTTGCCAAATAAAGTCTTGGGATGATGAAATGAAGAAGTGGTTGCACAAGAGATTTAGATGACTCAGGTCACTGTCATATTTCTCTTCTCTGTCTTAATTTTAACCGACATCTTGCCTGTTAATCTTCAAAGAATCGGACACTGATGTTTCATAAAACTGCCTAGGGAGGAAGGGTGAAGGGTCGAGATGTGTATAACACCATGAAGAGTCATGAGCTACAGAAAAACCTCCCACACTGACTGTACACACACCTACACACACGAACACACACACACTCATGAATGCAGGCCCACCACGCATATTCAAGGACATACACTCAGAAATATGCATGTAATAAACAACTGCAAATGTGCACATAGTTATGTGAGAGAAGGGGGGAACAGATAGAGAGCTAAAGAGCAAGAGAATGAAGAGCGATATTCAGCTGAGCCCAAAAGTATCCATACACACAGCCTAAAGACCCAGTTGCAACCACTTTCTAACTTTCTGGCTGATGTCTTTAGGTGTTGCTTTGGCATTTCCAGATAATCCTCTTCCTATTTTCTGACGTGCGCCAGTCCCTTTTCCAGCAAAACACCCCACAACATGATGCTCCCACCCCCGTGCTTCACACTTATACACAGGGATAGTGTGCTTCTGGTGTACAGCGACAGGTACACTCCCAATTAACTCCTAACTATGATAACAGACTGTTTAAAGAGAGAGTCAACCTTTGACCCACTGGCATTCTGATAACTCTGACTTAAAGATGAAATAAGTCTGTCTCTACTCGATTGTATCAATCAGTTACCTCTAATTTGAACAATGTAGATGCCTGAATTGACTTACCAAAAGTAGTGCATGGAAACATATGGAAAAATCTGAGAATAACCGAGATCTTTAGCCTAGGTGTATGTAAACTTTTGGCCTCAAGTGTACATGTATTTTGAGAGAGAGGGAGAGAGAGAGAGAGAGAGAGAGGAGAGATAGAGAGAGAGCTTGATCCAGCTCGATCCTGAGATCAGATTACCTTCCGTGTGGGTTTCCTCCAGGTTCTCTGGATTCTTCCCACCTTCCAAAAACATGCTGCTAAGTGGACTGGCTATGCTAAATTGCACCTAGGTATGAATGGGTGTGTGTGTGTGCGTGTGTGTGTGTGCGTGTGTGTGTGTGTGTGTGTGTGTGTGTGTGTGAGACCTGGATTTAATTCAGCACACAGCAGCTTCCACATCCATCACTAAACCCAGCACCGAGTCTGCTGTCAGAATCCGTATCACTTATTCTGCAGTGTGCTGAAACTGAAGAAACGTGCGGACAGGTCATAAAAACACGATCCTGCGGCTAACGCTAGTAAACCCGAGCTTAACAAGTGAAAATATGTTCAACGCAGGTGATAAAAATCGAGTCTTTCTCTCTCTCTGCGTGTATCGTTTTCAGTCCTGTGCAGATTACAGTTATTTAGCACGTATCTGGAAAAAAATGTCAAGGAATCTGATTTCTCATAAATTAATCTTTTCCCATTAGTTGGAGCCAAAAGCAGGAAAAATAACATGCATTCTCTTTTTCTACAGTGATAAAGGTTTGCAATTAACGCTGATGATCCTTACTAAAGTGAACACTCTCTCCTATTTTCCACCATCTGTGTTAGCAAAAAAAAAAAAAAAAAAAAAGAAGAAGCTGAATAAGTAATTAGTAAAACTGTGATAAATAAATAAATTATAAATATATTATAGATAAAAAAAAAATAAAACATATGAAAGGAAAAAAAAGTTCATCAACTACAATAAATAAATTCATGTAAATGCATGCAATTAACAAACTAATCTGTATTTGATAATAAAATGATTCAAATATTTAAAAATATTACTTTGTTTTTTTAAATCAGTTTTCAGTTTCTTTTTATCTTTTTTTCTATGCTCATGTCATCTTATTTGTTTTCAGGTTTTAGTTTTGTGAATTCATGAAGTAAATAAGTTA
>CM074923.1:2561890-2572727 GCA_037576815.1 Pangasius larnaudii | reverse complement strand
GGGAACCGTTATGATCAGCGATTGGTTATTGGAAACAATGGTGATCATTGATTAATCATTGGTTACAGTGGTGATCAGTGACTATAGTTTGGGAACTATGGTGATTAGTGCCTGGTTGCTGAGAACAGTCATGATCAGTGATTGGTCCTTGGGAACAATAGTGATCAGTGCCATATCGAGTGCAGTACAGAGGCTAACATCTGCTCAGAAAGTCACTAAACTAGCAACACTGGAGCTGGGAATAAACAAGGGCCGTGGTGAGCGCGGAGCTGGAGCAGGAGCCGGAGTGAGACAAAACTGTATTTTTTTTTCCCTTATTTTTTTGGCTTAAAAACCCTGAAAATTAGTATGAAAACTAAAATAATAAAAATAAATTTAATTAGTTTAGTAGGAGTAATAAGAGCTCAATGTGTCTATAAGTCACTGAGGTAATTTTCACACATACACAGAAGTTTTCCTGAGCACACAGCCTTTGCACTCGACTGTGTGTAATGTGTTTTCAGACCTGAGCTCATGGCCGAAAGCCTCTGCAAAAAATATTAACACCTCACAAATCTGATGACCTGTGAACACTTCCTGCTGAGGTTTTTCCCCGAGCCAAACCCAGCGTGGACGATCACGGCTTACAGCTAACCAATAATAAATCTTTCTAAAGTTTTTTTTTTTTTCCTCTAGAACTGACCAACACTGCTGCAGGGCTTACATAAACTTTTCTAATATATAGCATGCTTTTTTTGAATGTAAAGCCCCTCGTGTATTTCGGAGGTTTAGGTCCGTGACTGAGGCTGGCTCTGTTTTCGGAAGAAGACGAAAAGTGACAACTTCAGTGGGCCTGTAATTGCACCCCGGTGATGCTGGGCTTGGATATTAATTAGACGTGCTCATTCATGGCGGGAAAACTGGGAAATTTGTTGCCGAGTTCTCCCCTCGCTGTGTTTGGTTTGGCCCGTCGCCGGCATGGTGCAGGTATCCCACCTGATTAATGAGTGCCTGCTCTATACTCAGCACTTCCTGTAAGTATTGGCTGAGAGCTCCTGTACCTGTCCGCTAGCATTTACTTCTTTCGCATAATCTGTCATATTTACTTTCTCTCTCCTCTCACTTTCAATTTCTACATTCCTCTCACTTCCTTTTTTTTTTTTTTTTTTTTTTGCATTTGTACCTAAAAATAATAATAATAAGTCTGAAAAAGCAATCTGTTACAAGACTTAGCAGCCTAAAAGTCTGTTATTTAAAGTGAAAATTTTAACTTATATATATAAAAGCACCAAAATATGCTTAACCAAGTATGAATACTATATAAAACTCCTATAGGATGTGTAATATTAACACAGAGGAACTGCTCAGTAAGGAATAAAGCACTTGGTGTCAGGCTGTTATAGGAAAACAATCAATGTCAAGGTGGTGTGATGAAGCAGAGTTACTTTCATCACCCCGAAGTTGATTAATTTCCCATAACGCCGCAGCCTGCAGTGTTTCGTTCCACATTTGCACATTTCGTGCCACAGCAATTTGCCAACGATTTTATTTATTAAAGAGCCCAAGAGATTGAAATTGGCCGTGCTTTCAGGAAGGGAGGGGTGCCATACTCTCTCTCCCCTATAAATCACAGCGACACCAGCCAATCATGTGTGTCAGTGAGCTCATGCATGCAGACTAGGGGGTGGGGGTTGGGGGGTTGGGGGGTTGGGGGGGGGGGGGGGCATTGGGTTAGCAATTTAATCCGAGTGTGTTACCTTTCACCCTCTGGTGAAGGATAACACACTTCACTGGATCGATAGCTGTCATATGGGGGAAAAATGGGGGAAAGTCCAAAAAACCATACAAGCCAGCATACATTGTACTTTTTATCCATTTATATTTATATATTATCTGTTTATATATTAAATATATTATCTGATTATATATTTAAACCTGCACTACTGTCAGAGTTGCTGTTATAGAAAATAAATCAACACCTTCTGACCAATCAGAGTCGAGACTTCAACAGTGGCTGTGGCTGAAAATCTGTTGAAATGTGCTGGAAATCTGCCTCATCTGCCTCGTTTTGACTTGTTCTCTTTTTACAGAACTATGGATTATGCTTTAATGCCTACGTTTTTTTAACACATGCTCTGGATGATGGTGCGTATCGAGTGTGTGTCCTGCCTCTAATCCTGACACATAAAAGTTATGAAGATGCAAATAAATATTATAGAATAGATTCTTTAAAGTCGGGCTTTAATAAATGCTCAAATCAAGGACAAATATAACAAAAGGTTACTCTTAAATACAGGGCTGACCCTGTAATGATCTAGTTTGGACAGTTCTTTATAACATTTTGTAACGTTTTGTCCGATCAAAGCAGACTGCCTTTATATTTAGGTAAGCTGCAACGTCGTTCTATAGAGATGGATAGAGAAAGAGAACAAGCCATAATCTACAACATGAATCTGTTTCTGCTCCCAGTTAGAGACTCAAAGCCTGGAAAACAAACCCTTTAATAGAGCCATAAATGTGACACAAGCCACTGATTGATGTCAAAAGCAAAAACAAACCTCCTGCTCTCAAACAAAGCAGTTTCTCCAGACACAGTAGGACTTGGCGGCTGCGTCTGAGGGCAGATCTGCAGCCGATCTGGAGCTCAGATCTTCAGATCCTCCCTACAATAAATCGCTTTTAAAGTTCTCGTGTGATGCCTTCTCCTCCCTCAGAGATCAGTGCGAGACTCTGCTTCCAAGCCGAGTCGCTGAGGGTGGTCACTTTCTGGGAATCATGGACGTATAAGGACAGGGACGGTGAAGGCTTGAGGCATGATGAGGGAAAATAACATCGCCGTCCGGGAAACACTGAGACAGAAGTGTTGTAATCATACAAAACTAAAAAGCAAGCATGTTACAATCCAGGGCTTTATAAAAGTTTTAAAAAATGCTAATAATGAACAAAAAATTTACTGGCTAAGTCTTTTAGGCTGCACTTTTTACATCATGCTCTTTTCTGATTGATGTTTTCACCCAATTTCCTTCCATTTAAGGAGAGTAAAATCTGAGAGGTAATTATTTAAACACTAGTAAATGAAGCTGAAGAGCGTTAAAACTTTTCTCAGTTTGCAGACATATTGTTTACCAATGACGGAAACTCGTCAGTGAGCAGAAATCTCTCTTCTAGATGACCGTACTTGGACTCTTACTTAGACTTATTCAAACAGTACAATCTATCATCTATCATTTATTACACACATCAACATGATGCTGATGTTCGATAATAACGTCCCGCCCTGAGCACACACATCATGAGACTCGCCATCTACTTTATAAGAGACACCTGTACACCTGTACATCAGCCAGTCATGTGGCAGGAGCCACAAATCACACAAAATCATGCAGATACAGGTTACGAGCTTTAGTTAAACTTAGCAACAAATATCAGAATGGGAAAAATGCCTCAAAAAGGCCAGACTGATTTGAGCTGACAGGAAGGCAAATCAAATAACCACTCTTTACAACTGCGGTGAGCAGAAAAGCATCTCAACACGTCGAATCTCGAGGCAGATGAGCTACAACAGCTGAAGACTGCGTCGGGTTCCACTCCTGTCTGCCAAGGACAGGAATCTGAGGCTACAGCAGGCACAGGATCACCTAACCTGGACAGGTGAGGATTGGAAAAATGTCACCTGGTCTTTTTCCAATATTTGCGAAATAAAGTGTGTTCTGATTCTGGTAAGCTGTATACCAATTCAGACACTGCAGTGCGGGAGTTCTGCTATGCGTGCGTGTGTGTAAGAGAGTGTGTGTGAGAGTGTGAATTATGCCATGGCCAGATGAGGTGATTGAACCACCGCATGATAAATCTCAGGCTGAGAATGAGGCCTCGGGGGTCCGTATTCAATCTCCTGCTGTGGAAAACTCACAGCACTCCACTTTCCACTCACACCATTAGGCCACAGTTAGTTAATATTATTAACAGACAACCCCGCCAGTTCGAAGGTGAGACTTATTTTTCCGAACGCAAAAGCACCTGAAGAGGAAACGCTTTTCATGAGACGTAACAGCTCGGACCTTCGTGGTGTTCATCATGCCAATGATTTTAACAAATGCATATTAACAGAAAACAGACGCCTACTGAAGCAGGCTGTTGTCTTCCACGAGGTTTTCTCACCCGCCATTGCCGTCATCCTTCCCAATTCCTGATAGGCTGTGCAGAAGTCGCTCTCGTTTTCTTTCTTCCCAAAGATTCGGCTCTCACATGGCAGTGACTGTCATCAATCAAACGCCTCACGCTGAAGCGGTCCAAACACGGATGGCCCATTTTCAAAGCGCTCTAATTTCAAACATCTACTCGTGTGTTCAGTCGATGCCAGGAACGGCTCCTGACGCCATTTCCCTTTTCTTTTCAAGAGGCACAGAACGTCAAGCGAGACAGAGCCAACGTTAACAGGAACCCGGGGATTAATGTGGCACCCCATCCTTGTCTTTCTTCTCCTCCTCTTGGATGGTAAGTGGTCAGGCTGGGAAATTGTTTCCACTTAATAATAGTAATAATTTTAAAAAAAGAGAAGGGCGGCATGGTGTTGGGCCAGAGGGGGATTATTTCTCAAATTACCGATGTTGTGCCTCATTTAACTTTCGAGTCCAGCATCTTTAAAAAAACAAAATTGTACGTCTACACGCTTAATCATATTAGAGTGGATGAAAATAAGAACCACATAACAGTCGGAGTGCCTCCTCTGACCGGGCCAGAAGTGGAGAGATGAAAAGCCACGTGCACAGACATCTTTAGGTTATTTCCTTTGACTGACTGCCATGTAAATAAACTGGCAAAAAATCAAATTTACACAAATGTTCCACTTAACTCACATGTAATCGATCATCCAGGACATGTCTGATGTCGGAAGTTTGCTTTTTTAATTTTGTACTGGAGTTCCAAGGCTTAAACATGTAAGGGGGTGTGCTGTTATAGGGAAATAATCCACAACGGGGTAGTGTGATGAAGCAGAGTCACTGTTACCACCATGAAGTTGATTATTTTCCAATAACAACATGCCCCAAATTTTATTCAATTTTTATTTTATACCAGAGTATAGTATACCTTGTCTTGAAAACCTTCCCATGTCAGAAAACCTAAAGTTACAGCTTTACAGCTGATGGCTACAAAGCTCTGACACTGGAGACTCCTTCCATAAACACTACATAAATGTCTCCTTACAGAAAACTTCACTCTATCAACTATTACACATGTTTATGTGGAGCTTCTGCTCTACAGGTCCCTGTGTATGTTGTTACTGTTGAAACGATAAGGCAATAAAACAAGTACATTAATATAAACGTGTGGTTTGCAGCTGCACTTCTGTCACAGCTGTTGTATTTGAGAACTCAAAGATGCTGAACAGCATTCATTTGTAGTTCGTATACATTGAAAATTCAACTCCAAATTTCAAATTTAACAAGGACTTAACGGTGAAGTTGTACTAAAAACGAGCATATGTGTTATTCACTATAGTTTAGTATTTAAATTAGGATGTCTTAGTTATAGCTCCTTGCTGGTTACCCCACCCCATCTCCTAGTTTGATGGACAGATACGATCATCCCACTGTTCAGAAAAACCATGAACACGTCAAGTCTGAAATCTTCGATGCCATTAACATTCATGTCTGGGAGACCACGAGAGCACAAATGGACCGCTCTCAGGGTAGGATGGATGTCTTTCCTATGTTTCTTGTCAATAAGAGCGACACTTTCCAATCATAGACGTCTGTATGTTAAATCATACTGTATACACAGGATAATCAGTGCTCTCCTCCAAGCTTTTTTAATCACTTATTGATATTTGACTGGTTCAGAAAATGCGTGTGGTACCTTCACGTGTGGTAAGCAGAGAATAGAACTAGCTAGGGATGAGACATTGGAAATGTTAAAATAGGGGAGAAAATGGGATCAAAAAAGCTTGATTCTGGGAGCCCGGTTAAAGTATTTGGTCTTTTATTTTTTTTACCAGTAGACTAAAAAAATAAACGTAGTTTAAACATATCTCTTACCTGTATATCTTCACACCTGAGCTCAAGTTGCAACTCTACCAGCATGGATCTTAATCGGCTGTGCTCCATTTCATTTTAGTGGACCGAAGATAATTCAGTGAGACTCTGTCTGGACATGGAGTCTGGTGAAATACAGAGGATTTCAAAGCATCAGCTGAGCTGAGGAAACAGGGGAGGGTGTAACTAACATCCAGAGATATGAGGTGTTTCTGGTAAAGTCACTAAGACTGATTGCATTCTGTTTATTTATTTGAATAATTTGCCAAATTATTTTAATTATAGCTATTAGTTTTTCCAGTATTACAATGACCTAAGTGTGACATGCTCTTACTATGCTCCTTAGCTTGTTTTCATGTAGAATAAACATTTGCTGCCATCACACCTGACACCATTAAAGTAACTCATCTCACTGACTCAGGACTGAAAGACATACTTCTGTGAGTCAGATCGGACAGTGCATTAATCAGCGCTCTCTAACTCCCTCTCACTCTTTCTCCACTCAGATCTGCCTGGCTCGAAGCCTCAGTCATAAATCAAGTTGTCAGCTTGCTGTGTTTGTTGGGTTTTTAACCCCCTGGTGTGTTAGCATGTGGTTTCCAACCCTCTGTGCTCCTTCGGGTTTGGCCACATTGCTAAAACAAACCGCTCTTACGGATCAGCAGGGGGATCCATCTCTTTCTCAAGCCATCCTGACTGGCATCCTTCGCAGCCAATGGCAAACCCCATGCCATTAAACTGTGTCTCTTCTAACGCTGGAAATCAGTTACAAGCCTCTCTGTGTTTGGGACAGCAATCCATCTTGTATGTGGCAGAGTGCTGAGAGCTTGTGGCTCATCAAGGCTTCTCATGGTTTGCATGGAACGTAGTGGTTGGGAGGTGTCACGCAAACACAGCGGGATAACACAACACTTGTGCTACACACACACAAGACTACATGAAAACAAGTGTAACTGCCACAAGTGTAAGATTAGAGTTTGGGGGATTTTTTTTGGAAGAGCCAAGCTGCCAGCTGCACCTGAGGATGCTGAAACCTAAGAAATTAAAGCAATTTGACTGGATTTTCATAAGAAATGATAACCATTCATAACTTTCCATAACTTTTCCAGATCACATTTGCATTCGTTGTTAAACTAAGCCAATCCAATGCAGAAATATGTAATAATTCTGACAGTACCATTCCAAGGGTCTAGTCCAGGGGTCTTCAGTTTTATCCACAAAGGGCCGGTGTGGCTGCAGGCTTTCATTCCAACCAAGCAGGAGCCTGATTCAACTTGTTTAATCAGTTCATCTTGGTCTCCAATCAGCTATCAAGTGTGCCGCCTATTTGGCTGGAATGAAAGCCTGTAGTCACGCCAGCCCTTTGCGGATAAGATTGAAATCCCCTGGTCTAGTCTATAGTATACCTGCCTATGACTGGAATTGCACCTGAACCATGCCCTTCATCTTGCATGTGGTAAGCACTCAAGATAGCTCCATGTCACCTGACCATGAAACATTGGTCACCAGAGTCTTGTCTGTGGACTGAACCCTCAGGCCTGTCTCTAAGGATGAAACCTGGCAACCCTATTCTGGGCAGGGTACACTTGGTCTTTTTGGTACTTTTCATGGGGTCTTTAGGATCACTCTTTGTCTGACCTCTCCACTTAGATCTGTTCAGCAACGGTGGCCCGACTGGTGACAATAATCTCCCAGTGACATAGCTCCAAAGTTCACCGAAGAACACAAGCCCCTTCACCTTGACACATGAATCCATGAAGGGAGTAATTCTGACAAGTGGAAGTAATTTTTTATTTTAAGCAAAATGATCTTACAATTACATGCCTGTAAGAATTTGCACAACCCACTCCACAGTGGTAGAATAAGCTTCTCCTCTCCAAACAGCTCCATCTCTTTATTCCTATCAATACCTTACATCGCATGGCTTGCCTTTTGTATTACTTCATTCATTCATCTTCAGTAACTGCTTTATTCTTGTCATGGTCATGGTGGATCTGGAGTCTATCCCAGGAACACTGGGAAAGAGGCCCTGGACAGGGTGATGCACCAGTCCATCACAGAGCACAATATCACCAGTACAGCTACGAGCATGTTTCTGGAAGGTAGAAGACAACCTGGAGTAAACTCACACCTACCCGGGAAGAACACCACACAGGCTGTAACCCGAGCTCAGGATCAAGCCAGGGATCCTGGAGCTGTGAGGTGGCAACGTTACTGTGTCACAGTGCCGCCCAGCACGTCTATGTAGCACCTCAATTATTCATTCATTCATCTTTAGTAAGCACTTTTTCCTGATCAGGGTGTGGTGAATCTGGTGTCTATTCCAAGAATACTATGCACAAGGTGGGAATACACCCTGGATGGGATGCCAGTCCCAATAGCAGGGCACTATTACATAATAATTTGGCAATTCTGTATAAAAGAAATACTAAAATAAGTTCCCAGGTTTTAAGCAGACTACCAACTGTACATGACCATACGAATTGATTTCTTCACACTTTACATATGCTGTACCCAGTTATATGCACTCTCAAAACATTCTCTTTCCCCTGTATGTCTGAACGGCGACACATGCAGAACTACAGCACACATACGGGCCAAAACACAACATGGCTTCTGGCAGAACGGCAAACAAAACGTGGAAAAAGAGAGGAGAGCAAAGTATGTTTTCATTTGCAAGGTTGCACGGTGGATTACGGAATGAACTGTGGACACGTGTTCGGAATCAGCATGAAGAGGCAGAAAATTACTCTTGCTTTTTTTCCTGGAAGAGGCTTGTGCTCTTTGTGTGTGTGTGTGTGTGTGTGTGTGTGTGTGTGTGTGTGTGTTCACTTTTCATAAAAAAAAGCCAGGACTGTTTCAGTGCATTCATGCTACTTTCCTTTGGAAGAGAAGAACCCAAAAATGACAGAAGTTTTTGACAATCTTACTAGTTAGATAGTGTGAAGTTAGAATGTTTTGGGCATTTTTTTTCAATATTAGTAAGTGATGAGCATCGAGCATCAAGAATGGTAGAATATGATTTGTATGCTTCATCTTTTTTAACCCAGAAGTATCACAAGAAACTCCTGTTGATGTAAAAGGACCAGATTGTGACAGAAATTAAAGGAAGCCAAGTAGACAGCTACGAATACCAGTTCTCAAACACAACCCAGAGCTTTTCTCAGCCTTTTCTTGCTCCCATGGTAATGAAAGAATTGAATTTCTCTGGCTGGGATTAATCTAAGGATCTGGAGGTCTGAGTAAGAGAAGAAGAAGGACGCTAATGGAGGTTTAAAAATGATAGCAAACTGACCCAGGCCCTGTTGCAAATACTTGATAATATGGCTTATGTGATGATTGCTCATTCTCATTCCAAATGAGATAATCCGGCTCTTTAACCACATGTGTGAACCTGATTAGAATAACCAGATTAAGTCTTCTGAGATCTCATGGCTAGGATAGATCTCATGGCTAGGATAGATCTCATGGCTAGGATAGATCTCATGGCTAGGATAGATCAAAGCTCAACACCTTGATCCAGCAGTGATACGAAGCCCTGGAGAATCCAATGAACATCTACAAAGCGTATGATATAGGCTGCTTTCACACTTTTCTCAAACACCAACACACCTTCTGCATTTAATCCTAACAAAAGTGCTGCCACTTTCAAAAATCACTGCCACCAGTGGGATTTTTTTGGTCACAGCAGAGCTTTTGAAAGTTGGAAAAAAAAAAAAGTTCAGAAAAACTTTATGAACAAAAAAAATATATATGGTCAGAAGTTGGGGAGCAAGCAAGTAAAGCAAACATGAAGGACAAAAAAAAAAATCTTGTCTTGTTGGTGAGCAAATATGAAAAGCCTCAAGACATTATGAGAATATTTCATTGCCAATATTTCGATGTTGCGACGTAACTTAAAGTAATATCGTCATGATGTGACGTCCCAGTTTAACTATAGCTTCATACAGTCAATTTGCACAAGCAGCTCAAATTCTCTTGATGTTCTTCCTCCAAAGCAGAGAAGACAACCTGCTCATCACCAGAGATACACCAAATTTTATTTCATCTGCATTACTGATAATAATTAATCTAATCTAGACAGCAAGCTAGGCTAATTAGTTAGCCAATACTAGCTAGAAATGGCTATTATGGTTACAATATGTCAAAATCAGTCAGCTTTTTTTGTATATATCAGCACAAAATTTGCACAGACCAGCACATTTTTTGTAAAAATAAAACTATGAAAGCAGCCTTAATGAATAAACTGAGTTTAGGTAGGTCTAGTTCAGGCTCATGTGAAGGAAAACATATAACATGTACAATATCGAGTCCTCTTACAATAACGCCAAGGTAAAAACAGTGTGACTCAGTGTGCCTCTGTCTCCATGTTCCCATACCAACGTACACTTATCCATAGCAGAGACTCATACACTCCATCGATTTAAACTGAAGCCTGTTCATTCGCGTTCTCCGTTAAATGACGTGCATGATCCCTAAAGATCAGGGCACACATTTGTGGCCTTGATTTAGTATCTTGTGGCCCCTTCTAAATTCGTGGACTTGAGCAAGTTCATGCTCTTGAGCAAGTTTGTGGTTACCGAATTCTTATCTCTCTGTTACATTAAACTGAACTTTCCCTAGCTGTCTGAACATCTGAGTCACTGCACGTCTATAAAAAAGAGCAGTGTAAAGAGCAACCTCGTCACTAAATTAAACACGGAATTAAAAAGAAATACACACTGACTTGTACTCTGTCTTTTAGCTATACACTTTCCACCAACACCAAGAGCTCCTGTTTTCATCATGTCCTTTTGTTTTTGTTTGCCACGTGCCATGGATCTTGT
>CM074923.1:2534258-2545289 GCA_037576815.1 Pangasius larnaudii | reverse complement strand
AGCTCACAGTCACTCTCACCGCCAACAAACCTGAGTGACCAGTGAGAGTGAGGAAGACAGCATCCAAGCACACCAGACACCTCACACCTCGACTTTATGGAAACATGAACATATTTCACCAAAATGATGTAGAAATGTTTTTTAAAAAAAAAAAAACTTTCTAACCATCTCGCCTTGATTTCTGTCTACAAAGATTATGTTGCGTAAAGAACTAGTTTAACAAACCCAGCAATAAAAACTGTCAGTCTGCATGAAGACGTCTAAAGCCTCGCTAGCTAAGAGTGATTTCCTCACACAGTCAACATCACGCTTTGAGCAAGTTAGACAGATAGTCACGTGCCGTAGTGAAACGGACATGAGTCCGATCGATTCGGCTTGTACTCAGACACCGACTGTCAAAACGCCTGCCATGTTCCTGCGCCGAAGTCGGAATGAAACCTTTAAATACGATTTGCTCTCTTTTCACTTTAACCAGACTTTCAAATGCTAGACCTTTACTTGGGGTTGAGATACACTGACAGAAAAATTGTATTGTAACTTGTTGCAGGTAATTAAAAAACTTTTTTTTTTTTTTTTTTATAAAAACTGATTTTTGTAACTGAGAAACACATTTCAGCTCAGGAGGAAAGTCTGTAGTGTTCATCACTATATACTGTAGAAATATTGCTGCAAAAAAATAACATTAGCAATAACAAAAATAACATTAGCAAGTGAAAATATCATATATATTCATATAGGTGTATATATATATATATAGTTATAGATAATAGAAAATGCTTCCTATATAGAATACTAGAAACCAAATACATGGTTATAAAACCTATTTCTAGACGTTTTACTAATTTTAATTCTTGTTTATTGGCAAATGTTTTAATTGACAATCATTCTAAGCATTTATTTCTAGAAAGATTTTGAATTTACACTTAGATTATTTAAAGTTTGAAACGAGTAAAATAATAATATACTAAGTAATCCCGGGTTTTTATTTACAATAGCTGCACAATAAGGAATGTTAGATCAGTTCGCTGATAATCACGTGTTAAGCTGACATTTTTTTTACACCACGTGTTCATCATGGGAAGATCTACCACAGACATCAACAGTTAACAGTTAGTGCGTTTTTTTTTACTTTTTTTTTCCTTTTACAAAAAAAAAGTCCGGCTGAACGTACAATGATGCAACTCTTGAAGAAACAGAAAAAAAAAAAAAATGTTGACATGTGCCAGTGCCAACTTTGTCCAGAAAAGGCCATTAGAATTATTATTTTTTTATTTTAACACCTAAAAATATATATAATTACGTTATATATAATATAGTCTTTGGTTATTATGAGCTATAACATAGCAATAATAGTAAGAGGATACATTTCTAAACAACAATAAAAAAAATTAATAATAATATTAATAATAAACTATTAGAATATATATTTTTATTACATTTTCATATTTAAAATATGTATTTATTTTTTAATTATATAATAACCCTAACCATTATTATTATATTATTATATAACCATTATTATTATGATGATGATGATGATTATTATTATTATTATTATATATCCACAAATATTTATTTTTCAGAATAATAAAATAATAATTTCATTCACGTATTTTCCAAAGCAATTTCATATTTATGTTTTAATTACTTATCAACGTGACAGAATTGTACCGGAGACCAGAGCTGAAAAGTTTTGTTCAGGGGTCTTAACAGCTGCTCTGTGACGTTCCTGGGATTTGAACTCACGGCTTTCTGATCATGTTTTTAAGTCTACATTCAAATGTTGTACTTCGACCTTCATGAATTCTACTTACCCCTGACACCCCGTCACTCTCATGTGTCCCCCTCCTCAGAGATCGCTGAACTCGTTCCTGTGGACGGTAAAACGTCCTGCCCCTCAGCCGCCCTCCTACCTGTTCGGCACCATCCATGTGCCCTACACGCGCGTGTGGGACTTTGTGCCTGAGAGCTCGAAGCGAGCCTTTCAGAGCAGCACGAGCGTGTTCTTCGAGCTCGACCTCACCGACCCTGTGACCGTGTCCAAGCTGGCCAGCTGTCAGCTCTTACCTAAAGGCGAGAGCCTGAGGAGTCTGCTGCCTCAGGACATCTACCTCAGGCTGAAGCGCCACCTGGACTACGTGAGGCACATGATGCCGGCGTGGGTGAGAGCTGAGCAGCGCTTCTACGCTGACTACCTGTTCAAGGCCATCGCGGGAGACTGGGAGCGCAAGCGGCCCGTCTGGGTGATGCTGATGGTGAACTCGCTGACAGAGTGGGACATGAGGTGGCGTGGAGCTCCTGTGCTCGACCTGTTCCTCGCCCGTGAGGCCGAGCGCATGGGCAAGAAGACCGGAGCTGTGGAGGACGTTGAGGAGCAGTGTCACCCGCTGAACAGACTCAGCCTCTCTCAGGTCAGTGTGTGTGTGTGCGTGTGTGTGTGTGTGGATTTCATGGTCCTAGACACCACAGTAGTAGCACTGACTCAGAATTTTTATAGGTAGGCTAAGTGTTATATTCCAGATGTGTGTGTGTGTCCAGTTAGATCCTTTTGTACGTCTTGTGCTGTTCCGTGACTTTCAGTTACACCCAAATCGTTGCGGTCATGCACTCTTTGGTGAAAAAACGTTCTTCAAAAATCTCTTTCTATATTTTAGAGTTCACAGCTTCTTAAAAGACAGCTGTTTTAGAACATTTTCTGTTAGCGAAACACTTTGTTTTAGGGTTCTGTGTATATCCGGATTTAAGTGCCAGATTTGAAAGTCTGGTTCTATCCTTGACTGACTGTTTTTGCTAGAATGGTGGGATTAAGGAGTGGTCTATCTCTACTCATACCATCTCTGTCACCAGACAAAGCACTTTTGCTGCAAAGCTGTAACACCAGGACCATGAAAGGATGAGACTTTTATTCACGAACAATTTCCAAATACAGTCCAGAGTAAGACGATTAAAAAGACACAATCCAAAGGTCAGAAGGCTAGCATAACTTGAAGTGAGAGGCAGGAAGCAAGTGCATAAACTCATATTGAGAATAATCCGTAATCAAAGTAAAACAAAAAGTGAATGTGGAAACAGGAATTAATGATACAAAAAGCATGAAAAGACACAATGAACAATGGCTTAACATGACTATGCACTGACAAACTAATTAAGGATTAACACAGAACAGGTGAACACAATCGGGTAACAAATCAATGACTGGACAAGGACGGAGATAGGACCTGTACAGAAAATCAAACAGAAACTCCAGCAAAAGAAAAACAAAACAAAACAAATAACCCATCAAAGATGGCTCAGACCTAGCAAAAACGAAGAGCTGAAAGAAATAAGGGCCAAACAGGAAGCAGGTGAGGAAAAGCAGGGCCAGTAAATTTCCTCGGAGAAGCAGACATGGCCATGGTAGTCTGATGACAGCCATGGACAACCTGGAGCTGATGAATTGAGCCCAGTGATTCTGGGTATTGCTGGAATAATCAAGTGCTGACGGTCTCGTGATGATGACATCACCATCTGCTTGTTGAGTAGGACAAATCAGAGGCAGGGTTTTGATTTATTGCACTGAGTCATGTGTGTATCTGCTGGAGGAAATTGGCCGTCAAAGCAGACCTGGTTGTGGATTAAGTGCTATTTATTATATACTGACAAACAGGAGAAGGACAAAATCGAAGGAGACGTCCGATTGGGCTGCATTTCTGGGAGAGTGCTGAACTGCTGAATAGATTGATAGATCTGGGTTGAGATGAACGATGAAGAGTTTGGAAGAATCGTGTTACGCGGTATCCCGTGACCGCGGACTGAAAGACGGACCCAAGAACCTAATTACGTGATGACATAAGCATGGAGACTATCTGTCTGTAATTTCTCAGCCTATATAAAAAGCATCAGAGTGAGGTCAGATATAAAATTGACCTCATTATTTACACTCTGTCACGGCTCCTGGTGAATGACCTCTTGGCTAGGTGACATACACACTCCCAGACGCACTAACACACCAACTTACTGCAACCGAACCTGCAAGCCAGCCAGACTCCGGCTCTAATTTGAGAGATGTCGCATGAGCTGCACAGATTCTCACTTTTCATTCTCCTAACTATGCTGTCAAAGGTGAGGAATCGTGGGAAACGTAGGCCATGCACTGGATGATGGCTTTGTCTTCGAGGAGGTCAGAGCGCCTGTCTCGTTCCCAGACCGAATGTGAGAAAGGTTTCTGTTTGTTTTTTTTTTTTTTAAGCATATTTTATTTGTCTCGCTTATCCGGATGAACTCAGATGAACTCAAGCATGGATGAAATTCCAGCTTTCAGATGTGTCCCTGCAAATAGGTGAAAGGTAACACTCTATTTATTCATACCGCGGTGTAGGGTGTAGGATTTTAACTCTCAAAAAATGTTAAGAGAGTCATGAGAGTCATGAGAGTCGGTAAGTGATATTTGTCAACACGTCTACGGGTGACACAAGCGGCTGGATGTAAGCTTCTTTATTAATAAATCCAAATCCTCAGACAAACTCATGAACAGTAGGCAGGCATGGGTTGCCCAATCAGACAAATAAACTCAGAAATCAAGATGCAAAGCTGAAAAAGTGTTAAAAAAAAAAAGGGATAATAAACCAATGAAAGCAAAATGCTCAGAGTTGAGGAAACAGGTGAAGTTAATAATGAGGTGAGAGTCATAGATGTGACATCTGGACTGGAGTGCTGATGTCACAAAATTGTCTGAATTGTCTGGAACAATCGTAATCACCACAGACAAAGGTCAAAACTCGAACAAACAGCAGTGTAGAAGGTTGAAATAAAAAGATGGAGAAAACAAACAAATATCAGAAATAATGCTCAGAATAATGCTCAGAAATGCAATCAAAAGAAAGTCAAAACATTGCATCAGAAAAACGAGCTGCTTAAATCCAAAGGAAACAGGTGTGCTAGTGTTCAGGTTAATAAGGAGATGTAAATCCAGGTCGGATCCGGAGCGGATTGGGGAGAGGATTGGGGAGAGGATTGGGGAGAGGATTGGGGAGCGGATTGGGGAGAGGATTGGGGAGAGGATTGGGGAGCGGATTGGGGAGAGGATTGGGGAGCGATGGCTCATGAATTGGCGGCGAAGTCAGATTCGATAAAAGGAATCCAGAGAGGACGTTATTATTATTATTATTATTATTATTATTATTATTATTATTACTATTATTACGAGGGTAAGTCAAAAATAAAACCTTAAAAGTGCAGCATAATTTAGAGAAACAGCTGTAATGGACACAGCTGTAATTTACATAATTTATGATCTCGCTTTCCATTGGGTGGAAAGACCTTTCAGTCAGATTAAGAAATGCAACAGATGGTGCATCAGTGGCTGCTCGTGCGACCAGAAGAATTTTTTTCTAGAGAAATTTGGATACTAGTTAAACACTTGAACACTTGCATTGAACGAAATGGAGAATATTAAAAAAAAAATCAATTATAGACTTTTGTGACACCTATATGCAATAAACAATGCAAAATGCTTATATTATTATTATTATTAATATTATTATTATTATTACCAGTTGTCTTGGGATCATGACTTATCTTACTCTTGATTATCACCAAGGTTAATTATAAAGATTTCTGCTAAACCTGGCCTGTGATTTGAATTTTAATTCATTCGTAGCTATTAAAAATCTGCCACAACAAAATTTAATAAAATCCAAAAAGCTGAATTTAAAGAATTTACACAGTAGGGGTCACGTAGACTAGCTGACTGTGTGATATGGTGCTTTCGGAGCCACGGGTTGCACATCATTATCCAGTCCTTCTTGGCTAGTTTAGTCGCTCTGGCTCCGAAAGGTTGATCCAGACTCGTCTTCAGACGCTGCTAATGCCGGAGTTGAACATGGCGGAAAACCTCTTAGGTAGAAATAGGGTCTTAGGAAGGCCAGCCACTGAGCGCTATGGATGGATCTGCTGACACACATGAGCTTCCCCGCTTCTATGAAAAGTTACTGTGTTTCCATCACTCCGAGCATTGCTTGTTTTCTCATGCTTTTGTTGTTGTTTTAATTTAATTTCATTTAATTTTCTTCCCCCCCTGTTAGTTCGCTGGTTTTCATTAGCTCAGTCTGTTATTTGGGTCACATGTCTCTTGTTATTACTTCATCACACTGTGTATTTATTTCCGGTTTGTGCTCTCGGTCATTGCGTCTTCTTGCTTCTCATTTCGTGTTTCTTGGTTTGCTTTTCTTGCTTCTTCATACCTTTCCTAACAGCTCCTTAAATCCTTCTGGTACAAGTGTTTCATGGGATCAAGTTCTTTTTTTAATGCATGATGTCCGACTGTTCTCTATCATTCAGCAATTATTTAAACGATGTCGCATCTTTACATGTCACATCTTTGACTGACTTTCCTAAAAGCCAATGATCCATGATACATTGATACATGATCAACCGAATCCTTCAGAGAGCTGTTTTCAGAAAAACGTCAAAAATTGTGATCTTGATGGTTCATAACGGGACAGAAGATATAAAACTGCATGGCCTCTCTAGACGTGTCACATTTCCGCACACAGAAACGATAAGCAGAATAAACACATAGCTGGAGTTTTGACTGTAGGAATTTTGGAGTTTGTAGAATTGCAGCTTGCCATTTAGGGAATTTCATGCCTCCTACACCTTTTGGGAGTCAATTCCAATTACTTCTAAACTGTGCATAAAGCGTATCATGTGTCATCGTAATGAGAGCCGTGTTGGATGTTCTGCGTCAGCTGTTATGCAGCGCTCGCAGCCAGCAAGGAAGTTTCTGGAAAAGGCTTAACTGGCGAGCTCTCTTTAATCACGGCTCCAATCAGGGGCCTTTTGAACATGTGGACTTCCTGTGGGTCTCCACCTAAACATAGTCCCAGAAGAACTAAAAGAGCATGAAATGGAAAGGACAGTTTTAAAATTAGCGTGACGAGCTTGAACTCGAGGGAGAATTTTTTTCCAGTTGAACGAGGTCCTGGGTGAAGTCTGACCGCATGACTGACGGAAGGAAGGAGAGGAAGACTCAATGGAAGATATAAATGCTTTGAGTCAGGAAGATTTGATTTGGGACGGGTCCAAACACTACCAGCTGGTGTGTTACTGAGTCCTAATAAAACTGAACACTCAGACTTTTCTCAAATCTGCCAAGAACATCAACCCAAACAAGAAGGAGAGTCTGGGTTAGACGAGGGGACTTCCTCTCCTTCGTCTCTTCTGTTTCCTGTACTGTTTTAATTCCCCCCCCCTCACTACACGAGCAACAATTTCTACCAACATTTCAAAGAATTAAACACTTCCAGGACATCCCCTGAGCAAGAAATACACAGGTGCTGGACAAGTGACTGGTTTGTGCATCCACTGAGAACCCTGAAATAACAGAAACAGTACAGCAATGCAACAAACGTCAGTGATGTGTCTCAAACGAGTCTCTGCTTTGACTCGACCCTTTTACATGACAAGCACTGAGAGCCACACAGACATACAGTGGGGTCCAAAGGTCTGCGAGCACGAGTGAAAACGCTTCTACTTTGCATTCTTTTCTAATTTAATGCAACAATTTTCATCACAAATTATATTATTGAAAATAACTTGAATGAAAAGTAGAATCTTTGTATATGAATTTCTTAGTATCTGTACATCAATAGTATATCAATTTTAAAAGAAAAACAAAAATCCCAGATTTGCAGTGTGGTCTCACACTTTTGGACCCTGTACTGTACTAGAAATAGTGCTAGCCATAGCTAGCGGATTCGCAACTTTGGTTTTTATTGTACAAGCCATTTGGGATTTTTTTCCCCCTTTAGTTTTAGCAGATGTACACAATGGCATTACTCTTGCAGTGTCAGTTACTCAAAATGCTTCCATGGAAAACTGTTTTCGGCATCTGAGCTGATCTTTAGCATAGTACCAGAGACTGGTATGCAAAACAGACAGTTCGGTGAGTTTGAAGGCGATGAGAGTTTTTTTTTTTTTTAATTCAAAAACAATAAATTCAATAAAGTTTAGAATAGTACATAAGTATGCAGTTTGAGACACAATGCTAGTATATTTAATGGAGGTAGCTAGATGGGGAAATTTGTCCATTTTTATTGCTGAGCTAGAGCAACGTTTCAGCATAGTGAATATTTTTTCGATTTGGTTTAGATTTTTGCCTCCTTTCTTTACATTGAGTACGATTTTGACGCATTTTGACCCACTCTTTTACATAGGTACAGTTTCCTTCAAACGTACACAATTGTAACACCAGGACAACGGAAGGATGAGAGATTTCTTCACAAACACAACATCCAAACGCAGAACGCATTGCTTATTTGCACTTCATGTTGTGTCGTGCCCTGTGTTTGCTCTGTCTGTATAACTGACACGAGTGAAACGAGTGATGATCCCAAAGCACTCGTTGCACACGGCCAATAAAGCTATCTTGAATCTTCAACCTTGAAAAACAAAACCCCCTAAAAACACACACAGTCAAGAGGTTAGAAAGCTAGAAATTCACAAAATAAACCAGGCTATCTATTACATACCAAACTAACACCACAGAAATGACAAACACACTCATAATCTTCACGGTGATTTGGTTTACTCATTCGCTAAGCCCATGGCCATAGCTAGCGGATTCGCAACTTTGGTTTTTATTTTATTAAAGTGATGGACATTACAACATTATCAGAGTTATTGTTCCTAGAAATGAGGCTGAATGGAATCTAATGATAATTATTTTCCTCAAAATGCCTAAAGTGTTTTTTTTTTTTAACGTAAAAATCTAATATGTTCAAACCTTCCCAGAATTTTTTTTTTTTTTACCATCCACTATACCACCTCGAGAAATAAAATACAGCTAAACACTTCACTAAACACACGTTTTCAAAAATGTCCAGTCTGTGGAAAAGCTCACATTTGACCAATATTGCAGTGTTGAGTGTGAGAAGTTCCACCCTCAATAGTTCCTGGTCTGAATAAAATACCTAATCTGGAGCTGGTCATGAAAAGGTTCCAGGAACTATGGCTCATGAACTATTTGATTTAAAAAGTGCGACTTTGTTTACTGTTGATGTCGTGAGCTGCTGTGTTGATCTGACGTCATGTGCTGAACTCGAGGTTGACGAGACCTTCCTGACTTTCCAAACAGGAATTCTGTGTTCTTTGTTTTTTTCTTAGTCAGATGTCGGATATTTAGTTTTACAGTTTTTAGTTGAACACAGCACTACAAGACGTCCTTGCTGATGTGATCGGAACTCACCTGAAAAAAAGTTCCTCAGTTCCTGAAAAAGTTCCTGCAGTGAAAACACACCTCTTATTCCTGGTTCTTTCTCTGTATCTTCCCTGTTTCCTTTCTGGTATCACTTTCACTTCTTTTTCTGCCCTCATCTCATCTTGTTTTACCTCCTCTCACTTTTGCCTCTTAAATCCATGCAGCCTTCTCTCTTATCTCTTACGCTCTCTCTCCCTCTCCTCAAAATCTTCACAATATGGCCGAGAGCTCTAGAAATTCGGAGGAAGAATTTGCTCAGTGTTACAAAAAAACAGAACCCATCTTCAGAGAGCATGCTGCCACTCATGGGACATCGATTTGCCAAATGCGATGGTGTGTGTATTTGCTTCTGGGTCTGGTAAAGGCCCGGGTCTGGCCTGAAAGCTCTCAGGTGGGTTGGAGACGGCTGAGGAGAGCGCATGGTTCATCTCCAGAGCTGCACAGGCAGACAGGCACAGACAGAGGGGCTGGAATGCTAGCTAAAGCACTCACTTAAAACACACAACACACACCCCCAAGGGAAAGTGGAAAAATCTGCAGGAAGCTGGTCTGTCTGTAAGGGTGGAGTGCCAACAACTTATCTCCAGGAGTGTGTAC
Source organism: Pangasius larnaudii (assembly GCA_037576815.1). Classification (NCBI taxonomy): domain Eukaryota; kingdom Metazoa; phylum Chordata; class Actinopteri; order Siluriformes; family Pangasiidae; genus Pangasius; species Pangasius larnaudii. The sequence continues at coordinate 2,535,454 of CM074923.1, read as the reverse complement.
TAGAAAGCAGGGTCAGCTGGTTCAGTTCAACACAGTAATGCCAAAGAAACCCAACGTTCACACTAGCAACTAGCAAGTTGCTAGCGTCACTTGTAGTTTGTTGCTTTTTGGTGTGGCTTGTTCAGTGGCATCTATTTTCCTGGTGCTGAACACAACAACTGTTTCTGAGAAATAACATAGCTAACTAGCGGGTTAGCCTTAGTGATTAGCAAGTTAGCCACACAAGCTAGCTACTGTACATAGGCTGTGAGGTTGTATTACATTAGCTAGTTCCTTTCGACATTTTGGTTTCTGACATCCCGAAACATAAATATAAAGAAAAATATGACATAGCTAGCTTTCAAACACTTCAATTTATAAATGACTGCTTAGTTGGAGTCACATTTTTTGTTTACAAGAATTATAAAATTTTCTACACCAAGGAGGATACATGGGATGCCGCTTAAAATTTGGCCAAAATAAGCTACCGTTGGATGAGATATAGCTTTAATATTGAGAGCTCGCAAAATGCTGGTAACATAATGCTAGCAAAGTGCTGAAGTGTGCTCCAAATGTGCAAGCATCTAGAGCACAAACCATATATGCCTGAAGGTTGAACATAGACAAAAAACACCCATGTGATTGGCGCCGTGCTCTAGACTAGGGTCAAAGGTTACAACCTTTCAGATGTCAAAGACGACCTCGTGGAGAGGAGAGACTCCATGGGTGATTAAGGCGCTTTGCAGTCTGGCACAGTGGGAATGGTCAAGGCCTCTTTCTCTCAGAAATGTCTTCTTCTATTAAGAACTCCCTGTAATGTCCAACCAAAATCATACTAGTCAATGACCTTTTTATAGCTAGTTTTAAATAATGAATAACAGTGTCACTGCTTCAATCCTGAGCCTGTGCTTTGATTCTGTGCTTTTTGCACTAAGCTCTGAGTGGAACCTATTACAATATTTGAAGGTTAAAGAGTTGGTCTCAGGTCTTCTGTGTCCATTAACAGTGGATGAAGTTGAGCCGAGATCTCTTAGATGTTTAGAGATACAGTTAGGTCCGCAAGTATTTGGACAATGACGGAGTTTTTGTGAAGGAGGCCATCATTAGGCTGAAAAAAACAACATAAATCTATAAGATAGGTAGCAAAAACCTTAGGTGTGGCCAAATCAACAGTTGGGTACATTCTTAAAAAGAAAGAAAGCACTGGTGAGCTCAAC
>CM074923.1:2510604-2534158 GCA_037576815.1 Pangasius larnaudii | reverse complement strand
TTGATTGTTTTATTTCAAATCCATTGTGGTGGAGTATAAAGGCAAAATCACAAAAACTCTGTCATTGTCCAAATACTAACGGACCCAACTGTATATATTTATATATGTATAGAGATATATAACTATATTTTTAGACCTTGCACTGTTTACTATCTATTGCCTGGAATTTCATAACATAGACATATCTCAGACTGAACACCACTGCATGGAAATGACAGTGTTCCTCATGCTGGTGAACCTCTACAGGAACCACCACTTGGGATTTTAAAGTACTTTTTTTCCTCCAATTTGAACATTTGCCGCTTCCTACCCACTAGCTAGGAAAGCTAGGACATGCTTCCTCCAAGACACATGAAGCCACCACATGTTTTCACAATGACTCCGTCTCTATACATGATCTTATAGATGCCAATGATTGGTCCCTGATTGATGGGGAGAGAGAGCATGTCATCCCTCCCAGCTGGGCGGATGTTCTTCTGTTGTACCACTCTGGAGCCACAAAAGGGGGTTTCCCATTAAGAAAACATTCCTAGAAATGTTAGCTGTTCTTTTTTTTTTTTAAGGTTAACATACTACACCTTGTACAACATTTCCTCCATTTTAGCATTTCGTTTGCACTAAAATAATGCTATGTACTGTATATGCTGTAAGACACAGCTACTCCAACAGTAGTGATCGATCCATAAATGACCTGACTTCCCCGGATACCCTCTTAACCACTTTTTGATATGCTACTGCAACTAAGCGCTCAGATAAATCCAAATCTTCTAAATCTAAATTTTCTAGAAATCTTAGAGGGAAGGTACTGTGTCAGTTTGAATGGACCTGACCGCTGAGTTGTGAAGTTACATACTGTACATGGCACCAGTGTTTGTTTCCATTCAGTCATACTCCATCTTTATCTAACGAAGCCCCTCTGAGCTCCGGCGTGCTGACATGCTGATGGTTCTTGGACGGCGTCCTCCAGAGTGGATTAGCAGAAATATTCACATACATTCTGAGCCAAGGACCTTCCTGCAAGGACCGAGGCATGTCAGCACAGTGTCCCGCATCACGTTGTGCTTGTTTGGATGGATCTCTTGTAAATAGTGCATGTTTAAATGAAGAAATTAAAGAGTGCCTGACCTTCCTCTGCATGTAAATATTTACATTCCAGGGCTGCCTCGTAATGGATGGAGCAACAGCGTGATGGAAAAAGCAGCCACCTCACTGTTCTTGGCAAGATAATCACTGTGCTCCTGTTATCCAGCTACCAGCTTCCTCTGATCTATATCACCACAGCCTTGCGTTTATTTTGCCATATAATGCTACAGTTGTAGGATATACAACATACTGAATAGCATGCTATGGGAAGTTGGAGTCAGTTCATGTTCATGATTTTTTTTATTTATAGAAGCCTAAATCTAAATTTAAGAATACTCCGTCCAAGATGCCTGCCATTTTCATTAGCTACACTACATTGATCTGCTCCTGCAAACAAAACCACCTCTGGCTTACCATTGACTCATACGCTGCTTCTTTTCTGTGAAGTCGCTTGCCCAGAGCACTGGATTGCTATCCAGACATTCCCAAATCAGAAACACTTTATCGCCGAGTAAGCGATATGACAAGCATACAAGGAATTTGCTTCGGTAATCAGGTGTGTGACAGCCACAAAGAGAACAAATAAGGACACAGGCAAATGCAAGATAACAGAACATACAGATGTTTTTTTGCATTTATACTACAGTCCATAGAATATTCCAGATCCTATTGACTGGGGCTTCATCCCCATTATCTTTTATCTCAGCCCCAAATCAGTGCGTAAGCAAAAAATCCACAAAAAAGTTTCCTTTTTAAATTTTTTGTTTAATGAATCTAATCCTTCACAGCTTGCTACAATCGTTTACAATCCTGTCTGAGTCTGAACTAACTTAACAAGGTTGCCATGTTCATGGCTTTCCTGCCCAAGTGGGAAAGTTTGATGATCTTCAGTATCCTGGTCAGGGTCTCGATGAATCCAAAGCCTGTCCTGGGAATGAGGCAGGAATACACCCTGAATGGGACACCAGTGCATTCCCAAAGCACCATGTACACACCAGGGATGTAACTGTATACAAATACATTATTTGTAATGAACAGATAATGTGCCCTAAACAGATATGAATAAGATTCACACTATTCAGTTTTTTTTCCCTCCCCACAGGACATCTGGTTGAGACTAGAGGTGTGTACTGGGAAAACTCACCCAAGTGGAAGGTTTTTACTTCATTCACATCATTCATCCTTAGTAACTGCCTGTTCAGGGTAACATTAGGTTTTGGAAAATATCTTTGGAAATATAACCAACTAAAGTGGTTACCTGTGTGCAGGTACAAACAAAAAATAATAACCCTGAATACAGATACAGACAAAATATATTTAGAAAATTTAGCATCTCTCACACTGTCATTATGACATTCAGCAACTTTATAACATACTGGACTTCTTTTGTCCACATTTTAAAAATAGTCTAAAATGTAACATTAAGAAACTTGAAATCTGTAAATTATCTCCAAACATGCTTGAACTTTCCACGATTTATATCCTGGTTGTCAAGATACTAATTTTTCAAGCCCTTAGATAGAGGCTGGTCGGGACATAAAAAGATTATGAAACATGCCCATTTTCCAATTACACTAAATTCCCCCAACGGAAAATCCCCCTAAAGCAATCTTGGGGTTAAGGGCCCTGAATTAGCCGTACACTATCAGCCATCGGATTTGTAATTGAACCCATGACCTCCTGAGTCTCTGACCTCCAATGCTGTACAATGACACTCATACAGCGCAGTCCTTTCACGGTCCTCAGACTACCGGCTTTACACATGAACACTGTAGTGAAAGTCGTCTGTGAGAGTGTGAAGGGGCTTTAGCTAATCCATCACTCGGTGTAACCCGAAGCACTGATGTTATCTTTGGATTCTTTTACATTGGGAGTGAAGCTGTGAGGGTTTGTTCGGCTTATTTAACAGTAAGTGGAAAATTGCGTACATTTTTTTTTTCTCTGTCAAACTGTTCCTTTTAAATACGATGCCAATTGCCGGACATATTCGGAAACTTGAGGTTGAAATATTCCTCGGAGGAAATCTACATAAACATGGCAGGAAGTTGTTATCGGCTGATCTGTCGTCATGCACGAGGCGAGCCGAGAGCTGTCTTAATGACTTAATTGGCTCTTAATTGCCGTCTGGTATCCAGAATGAGTTAAACACTCATGGGCAGGACATTACAGGAGACCTGGTGGAAGCTAAAATGGCTGGTTAGGACACATACATGGTCTAATTCCAGCAAACTCTGAGTCTTTACCTATAGTCAGTTGGGCCATGTGATATAAGGGAGCTCCACTGTGTTAGTTACAGAGACGGATGCTAAAAGCAGGGCTAAATGTGTGTTGTGTGTGTGTGTGTTTGTGAGAGCGAGAGAAAGAGACAAAATGTACATTTTGCCTAATCTGAATCACAGGGAAAAACTGCAGTGATGAAAAAACAAAAGGTCATAACAGATTAATGATGATGAGCAACAAAAACAACATGTCTAGCCAAGTGGTGAATTTTTTTTTCCAGGATATTTTAGACATGATAGTACATTTGTGTTGTCTTGTAAGCACTTCCTTTTTAAATTAGCTTGCTTTCCTTGTTGTATTTTCTAAGTACTTGCGAAATCTCTTCTTTCCTTTTTCAATGTTCTCATTTTTCAATTTTGGGTAGTAAAATATTCATTAAACAAAGGCTATGGTGCTAACAACTCAAACAGATTTGATCTTATGAAAGCTAGAAGGTGCTAACTAAGAGATCTAAATTAAGCTAATGACTATGGTGCTAACCAAACAAGCTGAACTATTGATGACTATTGTGCTACGTGAGCTGAGCTAAGGAAGGCTATGGTGCTAATGCTGCGTTCAACTAAAGCTCGTACCTCTGAACCTCCGAACAGGAAATCGGGAAGTTCTCGGTAAGGTCTCATCAACCCTGAGTTCAGTATATATATATATGACATCAAATCAAATATGGCTGCTCACACCGTGGAACAGTAAATAAAATATCACTTCACTACTTTAAATGAGTTTATAGTATTTACTTTAGCTCAGTCGACATAGACGCATTGGTTGGTTAAATCTATTAACACTGACCATACAGTTCGCTGTTCTGAGAAAGGAAATACATCATAAACACATGATCACTAATGTTAACTTGGTAATTTGTTGCTAACCAATTATACACTTTCATGGAGGCGTCCATGTTTTTTCCCCCATTAGGTGGCTCAGGTTCAGATTTGTTGACAGTTTATTTACATGTATAACAACATTCCCCCATGTTATTTTCCCCTTACTTAATAAAGTGTATTTTAAGTGAAACTGTAACAAATGACCTCCTCCATCTTTTTTTTGTGTCTTTTTGTTCTGGATTCACGTCATTTTTCACGTCTGGATTCCCGTCACTGATTTGTTGCCCTATTGTGTTCCCCTGTTCTGTGTTTACTCCTTGATTAATTTGTCCATTTATCCTCTGCTGTTTCTTTTTCTCATTGTGAAGTCTTATTGTGTATTTATTGCCTCATTATGGTCTTCCTGGTTTCGACTCTTGCCTATTTTCCCCAACTTATGATTATGAATGTCCTACTTTGTTGCCGTCTGCCTGTGTATTGAACCACGCTATGATTTTTGGATTCACCCTAATTAAGCGCACGTTGAGTCCTGCCTTCACTCACCGCACATTACAGAAACATCATTGTACATCAAAGAAACCGATTCAGGTTCGTGGAAAAAAAACAGATCAACTTCACTTATGATTCCAATGCTACATTTTTTACATGGATCCAAATGCTTTTGCTGAACTCACGGCTGTCTCTTTTAATAAAACTGAAATCAATAGCTTGAAAGTTTTTTCTTTTAAAACGATGCATGCCGTCCAGATGTTTTTTCCCCCCCAAAAGCCAACAAATTGATGAATCCATCTTCTTTCATACATCGTCCTGATTAATCATGTCCATCAGCAGGCGAATCCCTCGACCTGACCCGTCTTGTCCCGTCCCGCTGGGCCTGCGCTCCGATGGCAGTAATGAATTCTGCACGTCGAGGCGAATCGTGACTAAGTGCCGGCCGTCTGAGGCAGCTGGTAACGTGAGAGGCAAAGTGCATTTCCACACAGCGGGATTCCCGATGCCAAGGAACGAACCTCGGTTTTCCCCTTTAGCCGGCTCCTGTTTCCTGCATTCTTGTATGGGCTGGAACTGATGCTTCGGCTGAGCTTTAACAGCCTCTTCTCATCCTGTCAGTGCTTCCAGAGAGAATAAAACCCCTCTCTCACATCAAGTAGTCAAGAGAATTACAGACTAAACATGGGTGATGTTGTAGGAAAACAATCGGTGATGCAGCAGAGTTAATGTTAACACCCTGAAGTTGAATTCTCCTATTTGTTTCGGACAACATTAACACCCAAAGTGTCCAAAGATCACCATACTTTTTATCCATTTATAGTTACATTTAAGGAACGTCTAAGAAAAAAGTTAGTTCCTGTTCTTACTTACATTATAGCAGCTATAAACAGTCGTATATGTATATATATATATGTGTGTGTGTGAGGGGGGTGTATACATATATACACAAACAGACACACACATTATGTGTATATATATATATATATATATATATATATATATATATATATATATATATATATATATATATAATGTATAAGCAACTCTCAAAGTTTGACAAAGATCTTAGATTGATATACATTCCTCACCCACACACACACACACACAGCCGATTATATCCAGGTACTTCCTTTGATGTTGTCATATCTGCCTTTACCTGAGATGATGAGATAGGCTTCTGATGTATTCCTTACACTTAAACAGACACTGAAACAGGAGTAAACTGTTTAAAGCCCGACAGATTTAGTGCAGGTTATCAGGAAAGTTGCAGGGTCGTGACCTTTCTCACTTCACAAAGGCTCATCTGGCCTTGTAGGAGAGTTCAGCACTGACCTCTGACTGACCTCTGCTTTAATATGAGCCATACTGCTTCCTATGGAGTGATGTGGTCATGCCGAGACATGCACACACACACGCACACAGAATTATGGATGTGTACTTGACACAGATATATAAGCATATTAAATATATAAAACCCGACTGCTTTAAATCAGCATAGCATGTAAAACTTGTTCAACCATGGTGACTGAATGGATCCAGACATCTCTCTCTCTCTCTCTCTCTCTCTCTCTCTCTTGCTCTCTGTATTGATAAAGTCGAACACCTTTTCCAACTTTTCAGACACAGGAAAGTCTTCGTGACAGACGAGTTTACGCTTTGTGGTTTCTCTGTAACATGACAAGCTGTGTTATTAATGTCAAGAGAGGCACTTTGGGAAGTGTTGTTAGGAAAATAATAGACTCCTCTCACCACCATGTAACTGATTATTTTCCTATAGCAGCATGCACCCCAGAGTGTTTTATTCCTTACATATTTACAATGGCTGAGAGTGATGTCAGAGAATTGAATGTGTAATACATAAAAACATCCAATTTTATCCAGAATCGAGTCGAATTGAGCTTAATGGACTTGTACTATCACTCTTCCTGCAAAATCCAGTTGTTAGCATAAAAATTAAAGCTGAAAAAACAATCAAATCAATCATTTGCTGCCAAATCAGGAAACTGATGATGATGGGGTTTTACTATATTCCTTTATAGACAGCGTGACAACTTTTCAAAGGTATTTCAGGAAAGTAATGGAGTTATATCACCTGTATAGATGGAGAAGCTGGCTACATAAAGCACTTTTCATTTCTCCCATTGTCATGTTTTGATTGTAAACCACACCTTTCGCTAATAGTGTTTATAGAGAAAGAATGTAGAGCTGTAAAAGAGGGCAAAGCTCTAGAAACCACTAGAGTTCTGGGTGTATCCTATACAGCCTGGAGGTTATAGGGTTTTACAGGAAGTTCATATGGAGTTTATAGGATTTATAAGAAGTTAGCTAAGAGCAAGGTGGAGTTTCAGCTGTGATTTTTCTCAGACTTGTGGTATTTCATAACTCCTTGTATTAGTAGCTTTACAAGTCATTATTTTCTAGTTTGTGAAGAAAAAAACAGACTGAGGCTACGTTTACACGACAACGACGTAGTCAAAAACGGGAAAGTTTTTCTCTTGCGTTTTCAAAAAGTTTCGCGTATACACGACAATGTTTTCAAAACGATCCTCGTTTACACATATCCGCGATAACGGCCAAAAACGCTGTATTACGTACGCCAGGCCAGTAGTTGGCGCTGTTAGTTGGTTGTAATATTGGTGAAGCAAATCCACACTTTGCTGAAGAAGCGTTAGCAAACTCTTGAGCAGCAACAACACTACCATGTACTCCGCCATTGTTGTGTATGTTTGTTCACGTTTGCCTTTACAATAGACACGTACTGCGCATGTCTACATACCTAACATGTACTACGCACACGCATGACGTCACCGTTTTCAAAGATTCCCGTTTTGGGTGTTTACATGGAGACGATAACGGCGGCGTTTTAAAAACTTGCAATTTGAAACCCGTTTTAAAAAATATGCATTTTCAGTCCCCAAAACGCCGTTGTCGTGTAAACGAACAGGCAAAAGGCATAAAAAGTTTCCCGTTTTAGTGACCCGTGTAAAACCAGCACTGTCCAAATACAGCTTACTGAAATGAGCAATTTAAGGGGCCGTTTACACGACAACGTTTTCAGCCAAAACAAGAAACTTTTTATGCGTTTTGCCTGTTCGTTTACACGACAACGGCGTTTTGGGGACTGAAAACGCATATTTTTGAAAACGGGTTGCACGTTTTTGAAAACGCCGCTGTTATCGTCTCCGTGTAATCACTTAAAACGCGAATAAACGGTGACGTCATGCGCGTGCGTAGTACGTGTTTGGTATGTTCACATGCGCAGCACGTGTCTATTGTAAAGGCGAAGCGCATACGTAACACAGCCTTTTTGGCCGTAATCGCGGATATGTGTAAACGCGAATCGTTTTGAAAACGTTGTCGTGTAAACGCGAATCGTTTTGAAAACGCAAGAGAAAAACTTTCCCGTTTTTGACTACGCCGTTGTCGTGTAAACGTAGCCTTAGTTGTGAATGCATTGTTTGTAGTAAGGAAAGCCATTAGCCACAGACTACACGACCTTAGTGTTTTTTTTCGTTCTTTCTTTTAAACTTCTTTCTTAAAAACAGATTTTACCAAAGGAAAATAGAGAGTAGACGTCAACAAGGCAATTTTTTTTCTTACAGTGTTGGCACAGGGCCTACATCTCAATCAACTTCACCTCATTTTTCTTCCTGTCTACCTCATTTTATTAACTTTCTCTCACATTCACATGACTTCCCCTCTCCTTCTGTACCTCACTCTGACTCTTAACACCGCTGAGCTGAAACAGTTTAAACATAACATCAAACACATGGCAGTGTTTAGAGAAGGCAAATGAGTTGAGAAATCAAATTTGTTTAAAGTTTCCAGTCATGGTCCTCCAGTAGCCGGTTACTGAGGGAGACAGTGATGAATATTACATTATATAACATCCACTGAAAAAAGAGAGAGACGTGATAGATTTCTCCGTAAACAGTAAAGACAGTAAGAAAGGATAAAAGAAACATAAAAGGAAGCAAAGAGTGTGAGAACTAAATAAAAAAAAATCAGGTCGGTAGGGTAAAAGATAGCTAATGTTGCCACTGGTTTGTCTCTTTTGTTTATATATTTGTTTATTTAAGCAGAATTATGCCAGGGGATAATTCTATTAAAGTCTCAAATCTGATTGGTCAGAAGGTGTCGATTAACTTTCTATAACTATAACAGCAGCTCTGACAGTAGTGCAGCTTCAAATCATGGGTTTTTATTAATGCACTCATTCTAATACGTTGTCTTTTCTATAGTAATGACTCAATCACAGGGACTTGTACGGTCTATGACAGATTGAAAAACATATAACAATTGATATGGCGAAGTTTTCTCTGAGGAGATGTTTGTTTATCGTGTATGGAAGGAGTCTCCAGTGTCAGCACTTTGTAACAGTCAGTAAAAGGTAAAGCTGTAACTTTAGGTTTTCTGACCGAAGAGGACAGAGGAGTTTACGCTTTGTGGCTTTTCTGAAACAAGCTTCATTTTCACTCCCAGAGAGAGAAAAAAGGCTGGCGAGGGAACGACTGTTTATATCTGCTATAACATAACGCATGTTTATAGCTGTGATAACGGGAAATAACTCGAATATCGTGTTTAACTTGATTACCTTTCTGTAACAGCATGACCTAAAGTGTTTTTTTCCCCCTTACTCATCATCACACAGCTAGTTAATATTAAACATTTATAATGGCTTGTTCCACTTAAAAATGAGCAAACTATATAAACACTCAGAGGGAATGCTTCCTTACAAACACAAATCATATTTCGACCGCTGTTTCATTTAGCAGCAAGAAAGCAAGAAAGCTGCTAGACTCCTGGCTATTGTGCTTTTTCTTTGTGCTGCAAACTCAGCCAAAATACCGTTTATAAATTTCTCTTCCAGTTTTCTGAAATCCGAGCTGAACCTTGTTAAAAATGAGGCCCGTAGAAATAAAAAGCACGAGAGAGAGACAGAGAGAGGAAACTCGGAGGACATCGGACAACCTGCAGCATGCGAGTAGTGCGAGAAATTTGGATTTGAAGCTCCACCACATTAACTACTTTACTCCGAATGGAAAGAATCTTAATTTGATTTTGTCACTTGTGGCCAGAATCACAGCTCCAAGTCGCCCAGTGCCAAAATAAAGCCTGTCGCTTTGAGTTAATAAATTCAAAGCACATATTGAGAACTTCCTCCAACTTCAAGAGGATAAAAATTTTTCTATAAACGTAGTAAAGGGATGAAGTTTGATGAGTTGCGTCGCAGCCTAAGGACTGAAGCACTTACATTCCTGAGTGAGTCACAGAAAGTCCACTTGCCGGTACCAGAATGACAGAGAACTGATATTGACATCACTGCGTATATGATGGTTTCATTGTTAGTATAAGCTTTGTTAGCATTCTGTTGTTAAATATTGTGACAGGTTTAACGATTGTTGTTCGTTTCTTACTTTGTGGTTGCTTTGGCAGTCCTGTGTAGAAAATCGTCATGCCAATAAAGCAAACTTCTCATCAGAGAGAGAGAGGGAGAGAGAGAGAGAGAGAGAGAGAGAGAGAGAGAGAGAAGGGTCCATTCAGATAGACTAGTTTAACTTGGCAGTGAAAAGGCCATGTGTAAGCAGACGGGGTAATTGGTTTCTGATGCCCCTGTCAGCTCGGTGCCAGACCACCTGCCCATGGGAGAGGGAGGGAGAGAAGAAAAAAAAATCAACGTTGAGAGAATGAGGAAAAACATTTGCATTAATATTTCACTCTCTCCCACCCACCATGCCATGGGGTGCCTCTTACTGCCACCCCTGCCAACCCAAATGCCCCAAGCCACCCTGGCACATACCCTCACACCTTTTCTCACACTCCTCCTCTGCACCCACATCCACCACTTTCTCTGGACTGAGTGCACCATGACTGTCTGATTATACACTCTTAGATGAAATGGTTCCCAGTCTTTGGATGGTTGAGAGTTCCTGCTTTCTAAAGGAGAGCCTTTTGTCCATCTCTCCTAAGAGTAAACATCCCAAGAAAAGGTTCTTTATATTCCATAATAGAAGAACTTACAAGAACCATTCCAATTTGAGAACTTTTCAGGCCACGATTTTTTTTTTTTATTTTACTCGTTGTGCGACATTCATTCATCTTCAGTAGTCACTTTATCCAGAATCCAGAGCCTATCCTGGTAACACTGGGAGTGAGACAGGAATACACTCCGGATGATACACCAGTCTATCACAGGACACACACATTCACACAGTCATTCACACCTAGGGGCAAATCTTCAGGGATTTTTATGGGGTCTATAGAGTTCATACAGAATGGCCTTGTTGATGAAAGCGGTCAGAGGACAATAGCCTGGCTGGTTCGAGCTGACCGGAAGGTTATGATTGTTAAAATAACCACTCTTCAGGGGTACAAGTGTCTCCACTGAATGTACATGACTCGTGTTTAGTGGCAATGTTCTCAGCTCCAAGACTTCCTCACCTCTGTCCTTTATAGAGACAGATTTACTGCCCTGAGCACCAGTGCACATAAACAGCATCTGCACTCTTTACTGTATCTTCATGCCTGAAGAGTAAAACAAGCTGTCAGTATCAGCTGGTGCTGTCTGTTCAAACAGCGTCGCTGACCTGCAGTCGACCTAAACGCAAAACCAGAGGAGGGGGGTGTATGGGCGTGAAAGGGAAAGTGAGAGGTGTGAGGTGCGTGCTCATTCGCTACCGTCTCAGGTTTCCAGTTTTCTTCTCTTACATTCTACTCCTTATATAATACTCATTAAAATGCAATGCATCTGTGCAATCAGAGCTAACGAACTAAAACTAAAATGGCTGAACTAAAATATACATTATTATTTTTTATTATTCAGTCAAAGAGACTTGTATTTCAGGTCCTTCACATAAGCAAACTAAAAAAAAATGTGTGGAATTGTTGATAATGTGACGTTTTTGGTAAGGAGATATTTATTAAGTGTTTTTGGAAGGAGTCTCCAGTGTCAGCGCCGTCAGAAGTTTTTGTTTTAGGTTTGTTTGTTTTTTTCTCAGTAACATAACAACTGCATTTTTTGTCTTATCATCTTCAAATGAGAGAAAAAGAGACCGGCAAGGGAATGACTGTTTAAAGCTGCTGTAACATAAGTGAGAACAGGAACTAGTTTTGTGGATGTTTAACAACATTAATTATAATTAAAAATGGATAAATAATTGTCATTCAAACTGACAAAGGAAACCTAGCAAGGAGCCGTTGGTCCTGACGTGTTGGTCTTGACGTGTCCAAACACCAAGACCAACAACCCCCTACTACCTTTCTGCTGTCATTCCTGGTAAAGTATTCCTTTAAGGTCATTCAGTCATGTACTTTCACTGGTTTTCACCCCTCTGGCAATAAGCATGATGTGTTCAGCAAGAGGTCGTGACCCCAACAGCCGCTCCTGAGACAGGCATGAGTGCAGAAAAATCCATCCATCCGCATGTGAGCATTTTTGCCTCCAGTAATGGCTTTACCGGTTGCTCCCTCCTACACACACAGGAAGGGTCGGAGCTCTTTAGAAGTGTGAGGAGGTCAGGAGTGACATTGATCCAAAGATTTCAGGTAGAAAACGGAAAGAAACTAGAAAGATACCTAGATAACAGATAGCAGAAGATTTTGGCAGCTTTATCTGGAGAGACTCCATGCCAGTGCAAAGAGGTCGGCAGCTAAGAATACCATCAAGCTAAAATCAAGTGAGAGAGTCTTTAAACAATGTTGTGCTGATTTAAGTGCTTGGTGAAGGAGAACGTCTTTAGTCTTAATTTGATGACAGCCAGAGGGAGTTCAGTCCACCACATTGGTGCGAGTCTTAATGCAAGTCTTCCTTGGGGGTCAAATCAAGACATGCTTGAGAAGCTCCAAGGGAGTGTGGTGTAGAGCAGGGTGTGTTAAGTGCCTTCAGGTACTGTGGGTGGAGGTCCATTTCTGGATTTAAATCTGAAACAGGCAGCTACAGGAAACCATTGGATGTAGCTTAGCAATGAGGTGATTTGGGAAACTCTGGGAGGTTAAAAGCAAGTCATCCAGCTGCATTCTGGATCAGTTGTAGGGGTCGGATGTTGCGCATGGGAAGACCTGCTGGGAATGAGGTGCAGTAGCCCAATCTTGAGTTGACAAGGGACTGAACAAGCAACTGAGATGGATAGAAATGGCTGAATCCTCCTGATGATGGTGTTGGAGAGGACAAGTTTGACCAGTGGAAACAATACACTTGCTCTTTTATTGGCAGTGAATACTTGCAGTACAATAGCAGGCAATAGCGGTTAGCCACAGAACTGCCGAATACAGGAAAAACCAGCAGATGTAACAAATTACAACCTTGAAATAAACTCAAAACAAACACAAGACAATGTGTCAATGCTATACACGTCGCAAAGATAAACTAACAACACATTCTTATGCTAACGTTCACTCACTTTTAGTAAGCGCTTTATCCTTACTCATGGTGGATCTGAAGCTTATGTCGGGAAACACTGGGCATGAGGCGACACCAGTCCATTGCAGCTTATGCTAACAAAGATCACTTAATCTAATGAAACAAATATATTAAATTTTAAAATAAGAAGAAAACCACCACGGTGGAGGATTATAGTCAATATGCAAAATTAGCCCCCGCTGTACTGCGCAGCGATGCTACACTACATAACCGGATAATGTTAGCGATATGAGGAGAGAATGATAGCTGGTTGCCCAGAGCGACACCAAGGTTACCTGCATTGTTAGTAAAAATGTTTGAAATAAACATTATCATTTAAGTACGTACAAGTTCCCGTCTCTTCCTGACTCTCCATACAGATGTTTCTCAATAGTGGACTTCCTCAAAGGAATGATGTAGTTCTTTTCAAGGAGAATTGCTAACAGGTTGCTAAGCTTCCTTGGATGTTCATGAGAAATGTCCTAGCTAGTGACCAAGGAGTTGTTTGCTGACAGGAAATACTATAGTTGGTCATTTGCAATGTCAAACAAAATGGCCTCTTCCTATGAACGCTGTCATTCTTTGGCCATGTTTATGAGCTAACTAGCTACTTGTGAGACTACTAGCTAGCTGTCTTAGCTAACCACAGCCTCCTTCTTACCATATGTGTGTTACACTCTGACACTTCTTTTTACTCAATTAGACCTTTTATGTAGAAATTTTAGACAGACAAGTGTCACCGTCAGCCATGTTGGATTGGGAGGAGCAACATGTAAAGGAGTAATAAAAATCAGGATAATAGTCTATGTAACGTAGCTATGAGTCACATCTTCTAGCATGGCTGTGTCTTTGCAATGTACTGTACATTTACATCTTTTTCATAGGCATATCACCAGCCTCCATAGTTCGATAGAATCAAAAACTTATATATTTGCATTCTTCGGTGTTGGAACTGAATTGAGGGATGCAAAACCACGTCAAGTGAGTAGACAAGAAATCAAGAACAGATAAGAATGTGTCTGGGAAGCACTCTGTGGGTGGGGAACTAGCGCTTTTTCAAATAAATATTTGACAGAACAGATAATATTATAAAAATATATATAAAGTTGCATTTTCTTTCTTTTGGAAATTGGCTAAAAAAATGATGGATGAAAATGTATCTAGTGTGAAACCATGTGTCTTCTGCCAGCAGTGGCTGAGAAGAAAGAGCCATCCATCAGTGGAAACAATACAGCACCAAACCAATACTCTTATCCAAATAAGCCATCGGAGAGCGCGAGAGAGGCGCGAGTGGTGTCTTCATGTGAAAAACAGAACGAGACCGAGGGAACAAGGGGGTAAGAAGGGAGTCATTGGAAGCACATTAGCCGTGGAGGATAAAGTGGGAGAAACTGGCCTTTAACACGTTTTTCTCTGTAGGATTCACCAGCTCGTAACGGAGAGCCATTTCACTTAACGTGCCATTAAAACTCCACTTTTCCTCTCCATGTCTCTCCAACCGTGATCCACCGGGACACAAAAGAATCAAACATGAATAGTGTGGTTTCGGTTTGAGAAGACATTTCAGGAATGCCTGCGGATTCGTTTTTTTTATGCCTTGGTTGAATAAGAAGGACCGGATTGTGAGATCTAAGTTATTTAAGCTGCGGTCCTAGTGTTCGAATCTACGAGCCAACGATATGTCAACAGTCATTGCCTAATTTTTTAGGTTTTGAAACAGCTGTCGATATGCATCACATCCTTTTTTGTTACTCTGTCTGATTGTTTCATTGTCACTGTTGTCTGCTTTACTGGTTGAAATAAAACAAGCTTCCTTTAATCTCTTTTGCCCTCCAGATGTCAACGGTAGTGCAAAAGTTTTCGACCTGGTTGGTCGTTTGCTGTCAAACAAAAAAACATGGCCATTTCCTATGAAAGTGGCCATATTTGCGAGACTACTAGCTAGCTGTCTTAGCTAACCACAACCTCCTCCTTGCCAACGTTACCACCGAAATAAGCATCACAACATTCCTTGACTAATTTTGGATTAGCCAAAATAAAATGATAACACAACATTAACACTTTAATGTGTAAATTATTATAAAACTTATAAAAATTCGTAGACGGTTTTATTATGCAAAAATGAGATTGTGAGATTGAATCCTGATGATACTACAGAAGTCCAAAGCTGGCCTTCTGACCTTCTTCTACCCTGTGATTCAGAGTGATGACAGCTGTTGGCATCTGTTAGCACCTGAATACAGAATAGAGTAAATATTGCTCATGAGCAGATGTGATTGCTAGGTAGTAAGTAGTGGATCACTGTTAGCTAACATCTGGAAAGATGTAAGTGGCGTCAGTATCAGAAGTTCCTACTTAGTCTAGTAGTCTAGGCTGGTAGTTAGTAAGTCAGACTTCTAGAATTCACTATAAAAAAAAAAACTCATTAATACACATAGCCAAGAACCTCTTTCTTTCTCAGAAGTAGATCATTTGACTGACATGACACATGACCAACCAAAAACCTGTTCCAGTAGCCTGTTTCATCAGTCTTCTAGCCAGAAGCAGCTTCAGGTGGGTCTCCAATTCTCTAAACTCCACTTTCCGTCCTCTCAGAATAACACAATAACAAACGTCCCTTTAATTAGTTCTCAGAGCTTTAATTAAGCTGATTGTAATTGTACAGTAGAACCCTGCTTCAGTGGCGCCGTCCGTTCCTCAGTGCTACCTGGATAGTCTAAACATTTCCTAGGTTCTCTCTTTGTAGGCCACCATGAGTGGGAGCCTTAGGAACGATGGATTCGATCAAGAAAACTGAGAACTGCTAGGGCTTTTGAAAAAGAAATGGCCATGTCATTGGAAAACCAGCACACTCACACTTTATTGTATTTCCATTTGAGTATTATAATTGGCTTTTTCGAGCGTGGGTTACTCTCTGTGTGGAGTTTCACATGTTCTCCCCGTGTACATGTGGGTTCCCTCCAGTTTCCTCCCACCTCCCAGAACTGTGCTGTAGGTGGACTGGAGACTCTAAAGTGGCCCAAGGTGTTAATGAGTTTGTGTGTGCATGTGTGTGTGTTGCCATGCAATGAACTGGCGTCCCATCTAAGGTGTACTCCCAGTATTCCTGGGATAGGGTCCGGATCCAAGAGGAATAATATATATGATATATACATCTCCTGATGATAATACAAAACACTTTGTGTTGCACCACCCAGAAGCCATCAGAAACTATACAGTATATATATATATATATATATATATATATATATATATATATACATATACATATATACATACATACATACAGTACTGCACATATGTCTTAGGCACATGCAAAGAAGTGCTGTAGAGCAAAGATGCCTTCAAAAATAATGAAATTAAATGTACATAAAAAAAAATACTATAAAGAGCAGTAAACAGTAATAAATGAATATTTGGTCAATATTTGGTCAATATTTGGTGTGACGATCCTTCGCTTTTTTTTTTAGTCTCAGGTACAATTAGTGCAGTTTTATAAGGAAACGAGCTGAAAGTGTTACTGAGCATCTTGCAGAAGCAGCCGCGGTTCTTCTGGAGACTCTGACTGTCGACTCGCTTCTTATTTCTGCAGCGAAACCCAGCAGCCTTCATTCTGTCTTTATCTGAAAAGTGTCTCTTATGGAATCTGCTGCTTTCTTTACTGACATACAAACATTTTTCTGTAACATTTCATTTTGTGCTGGAAAACTAACGTCTGGAACCTAAAATGTTTCTGTACTGAATCAATAATGTAGAAATCAGAAAATAAAAATCTATAACAAAGTTTGTACTAAAAAAATAGGGTGCCTAAGACTTTTGCACAGTACTGTATATATATATATATGGCTGTACTGAAAGGTTCCTTGAAAATAAAACAGCCTTCATTGGCATACAGCTGTCTAGACTTCAGGACGCAGCGTAAATGTTGCTCTGTATAATACAACAGCTGTTCTGTATTCACCAGATAGCGAATTATAAGAGAAATAAAGACTAGAAGAAAGATAAAGACCCACAGCTATGAACACATGCTGTTTTAGTGCTACGTTTATGACTTAATAGACTGGTCACTGTAGGATTTCAGTGTGATGAGGGAAATATAGTCACTCTGAAAGGTTCAACGACAACAATGCCAAGCTTACTCAAGACTGACAGCCCTGTGTGTGTCTGTGTGTGATTTTTAGCAATATCATGCTGCCCTATCTAATATCAATACGCATTTTTCATCCTGGCAAGCAGCCCGTACATTTTCCCTCGACCCAGACCCATGTTTGCACCAGAAACCTCTGTGTTTGTGTGGTTTTCGGCCTCGCGTACGCCGTCCTTATAACATCGAATCTATTGGTTCTGATTATTTGGTGGGCACGATCCAAATCACACACTCCAGAAAAACCGCTAAGTCCAGTTATCTCTCTGCAGGATACAAAGCAGATGGAATGAAGTGAGAGAGAGAGAGAAAGAAAAGAAAAAGAATGCGAGGAATAAAGGGGATGGAAGGGAAGGAGAAAAGCAGATGAGCAACGATGAAGAAATGCACAGATAAAACGAGAGGTCAGACCAGGGCTCAGGGTCCAGACACACTCGCTCTCAGATGAAAGGATGCCCCCTCAATCCCCTCAATCAAAACCATGTGTCCATACTAGTAGCCCACTAATTTGTGTATGTGTGTGTGTGTGTGTGTGTGTTTGTGTGTGTATCTAACACCAACCAGCCTGACCTCTAGCCTCTGTGACCTTCCCTCCTGCAGTGCTCGTAATGAATCCCACCAGAGATTATTTGAACGTTATTTGAACATTTTGTAAGTGTTCAACAAAACTACTTCCACTAAACAGCGCACGTTTCATAAACATTAGCCATAAGTGTTTGTTTTGGTCACAGAGAAACTGTTCAGAACAATGCCAAGTGACGTCAAGACATTCAAGTATGTGTTAAAAAATTTCTAGTTAATTAACAAGTTCTGGCTATAAAATGATTTGCACTGTTACAAATGTATTCGAAAAAGACTAATCCCCTTTTGTGTGAGACTAATTAATGATACATTAGTGCTGGTGAAACTTACCATCACAAGTCAATTCAACCAGCTGCAAATCAATGAAATAATAAGTTAAACAGGCATGATTTAAAAAAATGATGTGGTCAAATCCAAAATTATTGGTGCCCTTTAAGAAAATAGGGGGGAAAAACCCAAAACAAAACAAATGAATAACAGAAATTACAATTATAAGAGCAAAACTGGCCTTGGTCTCTGGGTGGGAGGGGCATACTCCCTTTCCCCTGTCAATCACAGCAACACTAGCCAATTGGGGCCCTCTATGAGCTCACATATTTGGAAGAGTGTACTCTCAGTCTCCAGAAAGTCTTTAGTTACTTTTGACCAAATATGAAGTCATACACATATAAAATCACTTTTATATTAAAAAAAAAAAAGAGAGAGAGAGAGAGAGAGACAGATGGCTGAGTCTGCACGAGTCAGATAATGGAGATAAAAATGCATATGCAGGTAAAAACACACAATAAAGCACAATCAGGAACATAGTAAAGAAACCTAATAGTCTGGAACTGTTCAAATTTGGCCAGGAAGGAGATGCATGAGTACTTTCCAAGTGTGAGGATTAAGGGCTGTGGAAAAAGTCCTGGGATTTGAACTTACAGCCTTCTGGTCACTAGCACGGAAGTTTAACCGCTGAGCGACCACTGAACTGAACCGTTGCTACTGTGCTGTCACGTGTCATTTAGCGTCGTCCACGTTGATATGGTGAAGCTGTAAGTGGATACTGCGATGTTTTCAACACAGTGATATTGGGTTGGACAGTTAAGATAGCAACTTTTGTACTGTTCCACCTCTTTGTTTGAAGGAAGAAGGATGGATTTCGCCAATGTTTTGCGTTCAGGAGATAAGTAATGAAACTGTTCTGCTGGGTCTAATGTTTCCTAGGAATATTGATAGCGTTCCCATCCCACAAGTTCTTGACAAGTCCAAGCCACAATGACGTCTGGACCGTGTACAGTTGTGGAACAAGCCACATGAAGTAAATCCTGCTTTGTCGTATCTCCGTGAATTGATTATGTAGGGAAAAATACATAATCAGTGTGTGTGTGGTTAAGAAAACAACCCTCAAGCCCTTAGAGGTGTATCGACAAGATGTCTAGACGAGTGCAAGCAAGCAAAAAAAATTGTGTTTTCTCTCAGGTAGGTGGAAACGGGAGATCTGTGTTTTATTAAAGATTAAACCACAGCATTCTTGAATTTTCGATTCAGAAGGTGTTGAATTTTCTCTAACAGCAGCTCTGACAGAAGTGCAGCTGCCAATCACAGGTTCATGTTAATGCGCTCGTTCTAATGTTATTGTCTCTATAGTAACAGCTCATTCACACGGACTTGTACGGCATTTGGAATTGTCGGTAAGGAGAAGTTTATTTAAGATTCATGGAAGGAGTCTCCAGTGTCAGCGCTTTGTAACCGTCAGAGGTAAAGCTGTCACTGTTTGACAGCGGAGTCCAGACTTTTCTCAGTAACACGACAAGCTGTTTTTTTTTTGTCGTATTAACTTCAAGAAAGAAAGAAAGACAGGCTGGTGAGGGAACGATTGTTTACAGCTGCTGTAATGTAAGTGAGAACAGGAACTAACTTGTGTCGCGGACATTCGGTGCTACTATTAAATCGAAATTGAATCGTTGAAAAATTGCCGTGATATAAGAGGAATAAAACTGTTCGGGGTGGCAGCGCATCACACCATCCAATTATTGATTATTTTTCTATAACAGCACAATCCATCATGTTATAATCGAAAAATATTAGCAATATTACAAAACCTTGTTTCGTGCCAACGCCATGTTTATAAATGAGGCTGTAGTGTCTCCTGTCAATAGAACAAAAAAAACTGTAACTGGTTTATAATTAAAAAGTTTCAGAAGCCGTCTCTCCAATCCAGCTGTCAGTTTTTCATCTCTTTCAGTGTTTCAAGGTTGTGTAGCTCAGCGGGAGTGTGTGTGTGTGTGTGTGTGTGTGTGTGTTAGAATGATGGACAAGAGACAGGGTCAAACCCAAACCTCCCTGTGGGAGCAGCAACGGGGGGCAGGCCAGCTTTGTGGTAACACGCTGATTCAAGGCCAAACCGGACCACCACTGGCAGAATGTGTGTGTATATATGTGTGTGTGTGTGTGTGTGTGTGGTGGTGCTGTGAGATATGGCCACCCACAGGCTTCCTTCGATGTGGTCCACAAGTGGTTGTGTTATGAGACAGCAAGTGTGTGTCTGTGCGTTTTTCAGTGGAGGATGCAGGACATCCATCTCTGTTCACACACACACACACACACACACACACACACACACACACACGCATAAGTACAGCTTTGTGAGTCAACACATGGCCGTAATGCCACAAGGGATTTGATTGGCAGTGCGTTTGGTTTTATGCTGTCACTCTCTGGTTTATAGACTTAGATTCACTTCTTACTTATGCAACACACACACACACACACACACACACACACACACACACACACACCAAATCCCTAGAGCTTATGAAAGTTTCCTATAATGCAAAGTGGTCAGTGATGCCGTATTGTTAGTGAAACATGGATGTTGGAGTGATTGCAGCGCAAAAAAAAGCAGATAAAAATCCAAGTTTAAAAAAAAAAAAAAAAGCAGCCGAGGATTTTTACAAGGATTTGTAGACATGAACCCAACATTGTAATATGCCAGTGTTTTATTTGATGCAGAAGCTTCTTAAGTAGGCAATTTCAGACACTTTTTTTTTTGTTGCTCTTGTACTATATTCTGTCTCATGTTATAAATCACAGTGCTGGTTCAATACTCGGTGCTACTCAAAAAAAAAGGTGAATATGAAAAATCATACATTCCTACTATACATGTGTGTATAAACTATATGGCCAAAGGCTTATGGACACCTGACCATCACACCCATATGTGCTTGTTGAACATCCCATTCCAGATTTATTCCCCTTTGCTGTTATAATTAGCTCCACTCTTCTGGGAAGGCTTTCCACTAGATGTTGGAGCGCGGCTGTGGGGATTTATGTTCATTCAGCTACAAGAGCATTAGTGAGATCAGGCGCTGATGTTGGGATGCCGAGGAGGTCTGGGGTTCAGTCAACATTCCAGTTCATCCCAAAGGTGTTCAGTGGGGTTGAGGTCAGGGCTCTGTGCAGGACACTCGAGTTCTTCCACTCCAACCTTCACACGACATGTCTTCATGGAGCTCGCTTTGTGCACAGGGGCATCATCCCTGCTGGAACAGGTTTGAGCCTCTTAGTTCCAGTGAAGGGAAACTGTAATGCTACAGCATACAAAGACACTGTGTACTACTTTGTGCTTCAAATGTCGTGGCAACAGTTTGGATAAGATCCATATATGGGTGTTATGGTCAAGGAAACTTTTTGCTATGTAGTGTATATGACGATAAAGTTTATTTTTCTAAGGAGATGAAGTAGGCTGTATGTCACAAAATGGTGGAGATAGATGCAAGTCCAGGCTTTTAATTAAAGAAAGGACAAAAAACAAAGTCAAACAAGGGTCATATGCCGAGAAAGCACTGGATACACAACAGACACTTGTACTGCATTCAATTAGAGGTCAGAACTTGTAAATCCCAACCTCCAAAAATCCAAATAAAACACCAAACACCCCTCAACTTGAAATTCCTACTCGTCAACATGGGGTAGTCTTCTGAACTACGAGTTCCTACGCCATTGATGCAGTGACGTCAAGTCAACATGGCATGAGAAGTAAACAAAGTAGCCTTTCTTTACTTTCTTTCTTTACTTTTAAAGTATTGTATATACTAGTATTTGCTTTAGAGCAGTTTTGATGAGGTAAATATACAACACTCAATACAGTTAGCTGGGAAGCTTGTTGCTAACAAAAGCCAAACGTGGAGGCATCCATGTTTTTTTTTCCACTTTGTACGATAAATACACCAAAGTTGAAAATTATGTCATTCCACTTACAAGGGAAGTCAAAGGCAGCATTAGCCACTAAACTAACACAACTAAGACCATAAATAGGGACACTAATTAAGGGGAAACACAAAACAGGTGAGTGCAATCAAGAAGACTTGTGGCAGAGTCACGTGATCTGTAGTCGTCTGATGGGGCTGATGGGTAATGAAGTCCAGGGCAGACGAAAACCAGCGCTGATGTGACAATGTCTTTAATCAATAAAGAGTGGTAGAAGAGGAATAAACCATGCTGGTACATGTTGTTATTGGAAAACAATCAAAGTTTCTGACCACAGGACCAGTTTTCTGAACCCAGTGATGACACTGAGGTGGTGTTTTAAACTCCAGTAACACTGCAGGACCTGATCCAGTCGTACAAGTGCAACACCAGAAAGCAGAATTTTAGGCCCAGAAAGCATTCCTGAGAAAGATCATGAAAGTATGATCAATTTATAGCAGTTTTTAAACCCTTTGCTACCCTGTTTTTCGTCAAAAATGTTAAAAATGTACTGAATACAGAATAACAGGCTTGAAAAATGGTAATGTTAATATAGACAACGGCAAATCCTGTGCAGTTTAAGTCAGTTGATATGGAAAGCCAAGCGCTGCTACCAAGAAGGAAAACAAAACAAACTCACAAAAAGAGTTTTTACAAACATAAAACGCTGAAGGAAATAAAAGCCGAAAGAACAAAACTCCTTCCAAAAAAGATTTCTGGAACGATATTGGAGACGTTAACGAGCTTAGACGTGTGAGCCAAACTGATTCACACGCTCACAATGCTGCAAGAACGTGTAACCACACCCATCACACACACACACACACACACACACACACACACACACACACACACACACATGTGCGTTAATTGTCTCGCAGCTTATGAACTTCCGATGAACCCTGATTTTATCCATAAAGAAGGTGCATGAATCTGATAATAAGGAACCAGGAGAATCTCATTTACAGAAAATGTAAAAAAAAAAAAAAAAAAAAAGAAAAGAAACTTTAAGTCTTCAAGGATTCCAGTGATAGCTAAGGGTTCTTAGCTTCCTAAAAAAACACTCAGATCCTGCTGTGTTAGGGAAACAGTGCTGTAGAGGATAGAGAGAGAGAGAGAGAGAGAGAGTGAGAGACTAGAAGAGAGAGAGAGAGAGAGAGAGAGAGATGGACACTACAGAGAGAGAGAGTAGAGAGACACTTGAGAGACACACTGTAGAAAAACATTAGAGCGAGATAAGACACTAGAAAGAGAGATAGTGAAGAAAGACACTAGGGAGAGAGACAGGAGAGACACTAGAGAGAGAAACACTAGGGAGAGATAGAAGAGAAAGTCACACTAGTGGAAAAAAGACACTAGAGAAAGATAATAGAGAGACACAGAGAAACAGGAACACTAGAGAGTGAGGCATAGATAGAGACAGTAGAGAGAGAGACACTAGGGAGAGACACTAGAGAGTGAGGCATAGATAGAGACAGTAGAGAGAGAGACACTAGGGAGAGACACTAGAGAGTGAGGCATAGA
>CM074923.1:2479594-2487094 GCA_037576815.1 Pangasius larnaudii | reverse complement strand
GTGCTGCCTCTGAGACACGTGAAGCCAGGCATCTCTTTCAAAATTTTACGTTGCAACAGTGCAGCTGAACCGACTCAGAAAAAGCGCTAACTATCCTCTTCTGCATTCATACGATGCCACGAGCCATCCAGGAGTGGCCATGCTGTCTGGGTGGGAGGGATGGATTTACTCTCTGTCCTGTCAATCAGAGCATCACTGACCAATCATGGGTATCTGTGAGCTCATACATGCAGAAGAGGGCAGTTAGCGACTGCGCTGTGATGTAGCATGAGCAGCTGTTCGAAAAGATGGAGGAAGCACGTGCTAGTCTTCACCCTCCCCGGTTGGTAGCTGCTGTGGCAGAGAGTTATCTAAGTGGTTGGGAAGTGACCAAACTGGGAGAAAATAGAGTGAGGGATGGGATTAATACTCTCTGTGATGTCCTTTTGACTCTGTATGTTAACATGGCTGGTGTCGCTTCCTCATGCCATCCCTTTATTGCTGTTGCAGGTCACTTCCTGGGCAACCACAGTGTCCTGGACATCCTGCGGCAGGAGGGCTATGAGGTGGAGCACACATCGGCTCAGGAGCCTGCTACACCGTGAGTCGTTCTCACACACACACACACACACACACACACACACACACACACAGCTAGATCATCTTTAGTATCCATATGCATGTCCCTATGCATCTGTCAAAAATGTAACTTTTTAATAGACGATGATCTGCAATTCTTTATGAAGAATTGGTATAATCTTCATCGGTATGCGCTTTCCTTTCACTGAAATTAATGGTGAGCTTTTTTTGAAGGACACCAGGATGTCCTTGTGAACGCAGCCATACACTGCCACTCGTTCTCACCCGGCTCTTAACTCTACACTTCTCTTCCCACTCGTTTTCTCCATCCGCGTCCTTTCTTACACTCTCTCTACTTTTTTCCCCCCAATTATCTTGGGCACACACATAATAACTCTGACCGTTGTTCAATAACACATTGGACTGAGCATCATATTAAATCGACTACGCCAGAGAAAACTGCACACACAGGCTGATCGTCATGTCACGGCCCACCACATAGATGTGCCTGGCACGCTGTAACTCACCACGCAGACACTGCGCATACAGTGTGCAAATTACAAACAGAGCTACAGTCTGCCTTTGATCCCCCCCGCTAACCATGACGAGATGGGCCGGCCCGCCGCTCTGCCAACTCTAATGGCACACGGGACTCACCCATTTGTCTTGTGGGGGGTGGTTTGGTGTAGGAGCAAAGACGCAAGGCAAGAAGGGCAGAGAGGTGGGAAGTTCCCAAAGAAGAACAGGTTAAATTCATTAAAACAGCAGCAATTTAGCACATGGAAAAATAAGCACAACTACATGAAGCTGGAGTGTGTGTGTGTGTGTGTGTGTGTGTGTGTGTGTGAGAGAGAGAGAGAGAGAGAGAGAGAGAGAAAATAAAGTTATTGTTTATGTAGTGTGTATACATTGACTTGTGTTTAAACCTACACAACTACATTCTTACATTAAACACATTCGCATTAGGAGTTAAGTGACTATTAATGTTTATTTGGGCTGGACGCGAGTCCAGTCTCGAGACATTTTCTGTTTTGGACTTGTCTTGGGCATTAGTCTCACTAAATACAGTCTCGGTCTTGACTGAGCATTTGTCAAAATAATATTTGTGTTGTTTTTCTTTTCACATGCACTAGGTTTGCCAGGAAGTAAATCCTTCATGTAGGAAACAGCCAAATCATTGGTGCAACACACAAATAAAGCCAGCTAGGTGACGTAAAGGCTTTATAATTAAAAAGCAAAAACGTATGAAAATTCAATACTAACATATAAAGTTCAGCTTATAAACAACAGCAAAGAACATGCCAAACTGCAGTCCAGTTAACAATCATACACAGGCTACAAATTACATCTCCAGCTTATTTTAACAATAACAACAACAACAACAACAACAAAAATCATTGCAATAAATGCATAAAAAGAATAAATTTGTGTATCATATTACACTATTTATGGACTTACCTGTTCTTAAAGAGCACTTTTGTGGACGAAGTGGCGGCTCAGCTGCAATCTGGAACTGAGAGCGCGCAGCATGGAAGCTCATGTCCCTCAACAGATCCCACTTTATAGCAATATCTGGGAAGTTTTATCTGGATTCAGTAGCATCCAAAAACTCTAAACTAGCTGAGTGGGATTGGATAGTGACGTGCAACCTGTGGATCTGAAAGCGCTCTTTCACACTGCGGCATAATCTGCACTCTGCCAAAGTGTGAGGATTTTATTTACATTTTATTCAGCTTTACGGAAACTACAATAACAGCTGGAGCAATTCCTTTAGGAGCAAGCGGAATAAAAAAATGTGTAGTTGACTGTGAATTGGCTCCATCGAATCTGAAATATTTTCAAACTAACAAAGTGCATTTAACATGCTTTGTTTACTGTCTACCTCGTTGTTTTTACGCTGCCACGACTAGTCTGTGCAACCCCGAATATGTATTTAGGCTGTTTCCCGAAAAATATTCACAACATTTATTCCTCATGCTGGCGGAGCAGCATTCGAACGTTCTTCTCGCTCTGTTGAAAAAAAAAAAGACTATTCAGATAACAAACTTTATTTTAGATGCAAAGATTTATTGTTAACGCATTTAACCTTCTGGAAGGTGGAAGGAAGGTCCTTATTTGCCCAAAAACAAACAAAAAAAACCTTGATGGTAGAAAAACATCAGTGTTAATAAGGTTTAATGATGAAGGGGAAAATGAGGCTTTAACTCCATCTGTATCATGATGAATAACATGATGAATAACTGCCTCTTTAGAGAGATGAGGGCGTGCCTGATTTTATGGCGCCCACTTTTCTGGTGGTTAGCGGCTCGTTTTGGCACTTCGTAAATTCTTTATGTGCTTAAGGAATGTGTGTGTGTGTGTGTGTGTGTATGTGTGTGTGTGTGTCGGTTGAAAGTTCATAGTGAGTCATATCGGAGGATGGAGTGAGGAATAAGAGAAGGAGCGTGAATGAGCAGGAGAGTGTGTGTAGCGATACTGGAGTGTGGAGGAATTCAGCACCTCACACACACACACACACACACACACACACAAAGACAGAGTGTACCCTTGTCTTTAAAGTGACACCTGATATTGTCCAGCCACCTTTAACTATTTTACCTCCCTGTGTCTCCGTCCTCATGGTGCTGTCCCAGGAGCTGGCCAGAGATGGAAGGTACCACTGTGACGCAGAGCGGGGGAGGTCCTGAGCCGGTGACTGAGGGGACATCAGAACCTCCTGAGGTAGAAGAGGAGCTGCCCCACCTGCTGGAGCCGGACAGTCTGAGTCAGCTGGAGGAGTTTGGGAGACACCAGCGCCCTCGGAAGGCCCAGAGGCCTCACAGCAGGCAGCGTCTCTTCAGCGACCTGTGGGTGCGAATCGGACACAGGTAACACGCTCGGCTTCTCACAGCCTGCGTAGAGATATCTGACTTCCTCAGTGAGCAAACACAAGGAGCAGGGCTCGATGTCCGTGCTAATAATCAGTTAAACAATATAATCATGATATTCGGCGCAATATTGCCAGCGTTGATCTTCCAAATATTATCAGTAAATGTGTTTTATTCAGGAATAATTTGAAAATGGTAGCTTTAGTGACAAGAACAGATCTGCAGTTATTAATAAAAATGCAATAGCAGCAATGACTAACCAAATATCCCAAGCTGACCCATCAGTAAAGTTAAGCTTATCTTAAGTTTTTCAGATTTGTTAGAACGTAACTGATGTGTAATTTTTTTTAAAAGTAAAAAATACATATTTCCAAGATTAAAAGATTAAAGGATTAAAAAGCTCATTTGTGGCTATTGTTAAAGTGTACAAAAGTACTAACTAACTAACTAACTAACTAACTAACTAAACCAACTACTATTCAGTGAATGCATTTGCAAAGACAACACATGAGATATGCAAACAGACATGATATCACTGTCCAGTATGTCAAAATAGTGTACCATCTATACTATATATATATTTATATAATACTAAAAAATATCTTAGCAAGTGAAAATATTTTGAATATAAACAGATATTTTAATATTTCTCAGATCAGATTACTACAAACAAATCTAAAATTATTAAGCGAATATTAAGCTTGAAATTCCTAATATATTGGCAGATAAGTCTGTTTATTTTAACTGTCTATTTATAGAAAGAAGCTAAAGGATGTGGATTTGAAGTAATTAAGGCAGTCTGCAACCTTTTTTTTTGTAAGGATAATATTTAGTGTATGTGGTTTTGCTTTTAATGAAAGTTGGTACTTGAAGGAAACTGCAGCTTTACAGGAGAAGTTGAAGAAGATGTGGACATCACACATAAAAAAAAAAAAAGTTGCCTCAATTAATAGCGT
This sequence comes from Pangasius larnaudii, assembly GCA_037576815.1. Taxonomy (NCBI): domain Eukaryota; kingdom Metazoa; phylum Chordata; class Actinopteri; order Siluriformes; family Pangasiidae; genus Pangasius; species Pangasius larnaudii. Next base: position 2,482,713 of record CM074923.1, on the reverse strand, counting down.
CTGATTGTTGCACAAGGTTAGTAGCTTGCGTAAAAGCGGGTCAGGTCAGGAATCTGCGGGATGTACACGACTAATTTTTCGTCCATGAGAGCATTAAAATTTTACATTACATGAATTAGATTTTTATTACGCAGAGATTCAATCATGTATAAATGTTACATAGTGCCTGGTTGGTGAGTAATATAATTTTGCAGCATAGCATCTGACATTGTTGAGTGACTTGAAAGAACTTTTCGTTAAGAAAATGATTAGGAACTTCTGGCTGTGAGATGTAAATTTTACAAAACGATCCACTGTGGAATTAAATCTCAGCCAAGTTAACCATAACGATGCTAAAACTATCGCTTCCTGTTTCCTCACTGCCTGTAGCACGACTTCACTTCCGAACATACAGAGAACCAACGACTACGTGACGACGAGAGCTTCACTAAAGCTGCAGGAAGATGAGCAGAGGAGAAGATCGTCACTCAGTAATCCACAGGAGACTCCGCCCCCCAGTGCTAAGGGATTAGCCACACCCACTCCTGGCTACACGCTGCCTTTTATGCTCACGTGCCTTCTCGCACAAGTGCTGCTGCGCTTCACGTCTTGACCACAAGAGGGAGACAGAAAACACACACAATTCACACACGAAAACATTACGAACAATGTAGACAATTGTTTTTGCAATAATATTGGGTGCAATTTTATATATATATATATATATGTAAACAGCAAGAGGCTGGACATACAGAAAACCCTTCTTCGAAATGAAATACACGTAGAGGTCACATGGCACACATTTGAAGTGATCTGATTGGCCGATTCTCATATGGACTAAGAAACACCAGTCGCCACAAACTACCACAAACCAAAGCTGAGTCTACTCGTTGCTTTAAACTCTTTTATACAATTCACAAACATTAATAAGATAACGGTTTATTTCCCATTAATCAAACTGATCGAAAGCTAAGAATTTATTAACTGTAGTTCGTAGTGCCTCAGACGAAACAAATCCAGGAAGTGCCTCTTCTAGTGCCTTAAAGTTTAGTTTTAATGAATTTTTATTATTACATCTTCCTTTGGAAAAAAAAAACCCAATATGACTAAGACTAGTTATGACTAAGAAGATTAAATCATGAACAAAACACTGCTGTTGTGCTGTTATAAGAAAGTAATCACTGACAGGATGGGGTGATGAAGCGTCTTTACTGTTACCACACAAACGCTGATTCATTTCCTTTAACAGCACATCCTGAGGTGCTCTATTCCTCTGACACCACAGCAATTTGCCAACAGTTACAATTTTTAATGAATTTAAAACGTCATACTTTTTGAAATCCATTTACAGTTATGTTTAATGTTGTAGAATGGCCACGAAACAAGTGTTCACTTATGTTATAGCAGCTATTACCAGCCGTTCCATCGCCAGCCTCTCTTGAAATGAATACAACAACAACAACAACAACAACAACAACAACAACAACAAAACCGCAGCTTGTCATGTTACAGAGAAACCGCAAACTGTAAACTCCCGTGTCCTAAAGATGTCACTCAACATTACAGCTTTACCTCTGACTGTCACAAAGCGCTGACACTGGAGACTCCTTCCATAAATCTTAAATAAATGTCTCCTTAGAGAAAACGTCACCATAGCAACAACTGCACGCGTTTTTAACACTCTGTTTAACGTGGAATGCTTTCTGTACAAGACCATGTAAAGGAGCCGTTACTATAGAAACGATAACGTATTAGAACGGGCACATTAATATAAACCGGAGATTTGCAGCTGCACTGCCGTCATAGAAAACCTCCTGACCAATCACGATCCAGGATTTTACAGCGCCGCGTTATGTTACTAAATGCTGCAGTATGGAGGAACAACTACGCAATAGATCCACCATCTTACAAATAAAATGATGCAATGCAAAAAAACAACGAAACTTTTAACACCTAAAACAACTCAAAGGGAAAGAAACATAAACGTCATAATAATAATAATAATAATAATAATAATAATAATAATAATAATAATAATAATAATAATAATAATAATAATAATAATGTGATAACTGACAGAATTCACACATTTATGTTTTGTACAATTTGTTCATAAAGAAATATTGTATATTTATTATTTCTTGGAGAGTATATTTTCATGCATTTGTCAAATATTGAAAATAAAATGAAAATCTGAAGGAAAAAGCCTTTTGTGAATCTTTTGATTCATTTTATTTAATTTTTTCATTTTATTTATTTATTTATTTATATATAGAATGAGTAGAGATCATAGATCAAGAGATCAAGAGTGGAAGTATCCAGCCAAAAAAGCATGTTCAGGAGAAAGTAAAAAAAAAAAGTCACTACTGTTAAATGTACTCGGGTATTAAATGGTAAAAAGTGAATGTTTTTAGCTGATGCCGTGTTTCTTTGTGAAAATGAACTTCTTACTTATAAAACTGTTAGAACGTGATTTTTCTTTAAAGCAGCTACACCATTGTGCTTGAAACCATCACTCAGTGTCTGCAGGTTTGCAGGATTCACCTTTAGCTAGAAGCTGACTTGCCTAGCCAGCCATGTTAGCTACTGAATCAGTGCTAAAAGTTCATACCTTATAGAGAGGGAACAGAGACGCCTCGTTTTTCTAGCAGTCTTTGCTAACTCCAGTTTACTGAAACATTTTAAGTTAGGGTCTTAGGCTCAGGACGCTCATCCTCAAGTTCATCACTGCAGCCCAGTAGATTATCCGGTTATATCATGGCTGATGACGAATTGGCATCATTCTGGATAGATTTTTGTACATTGATGAACCTGATTGGATGCCGAACTGAAAGGACCGGATGCTAAACTCGATCCATTCAATAGATATATGGTGTAGAGTCATTCCCCCGGATGAGAGAGGATAAGATCTTTGAGATTTTAATGAGTAGTTTGAAGCTCTAGGCGAAGTTTTTTTCTTGGAAATGTAATTAAGCAAGAGTCTTAAGAAGGATTCAGTTACAACAAAGTGTAATTACGCCAAGAAAAGTGCTTGAATATGGCAACAAAGTATCATTACGCAACTATTTACATTTACATTTACATTTATGGCATTTGGCAGACGCTCTTATCCAGAGCGACTTACAATAGTGCTTTGAAGT
>CM074923.1:2468333-2478589 GCA_037576815.1 Pangasius larnaudii | reverse complement strand
TTTAAATATAATAAATATATTATGCTCCACTTTGCTGAATGTTTTTAACCAAAAGAATTTTAGTGGATCTGATGCTATAGTTGCTTTCACACAGTAAATGAACAAGATAATAATAATAATAATAATAATAATAATAATAATAATAATAATAATAATAATAATAATAATAATTAAACTCAGTTGAAACAAATGAAGGCATCAGATATATTAATTAATATTTGACGAAATGTATTGTTATTATTATTATTATTATTATTATTATTATTATTATTATTATTATTATTATTATTATTATAGCCTGACAGGATTAGGGCAAGTCTGTAATATTTTTTGTGAGCTTACATAATAATACTTTCAAGCTACTGATAAATTATGATAAGCTAAAATTTTTTTATTCATTTTATTCATTCCTTCATCTCAACACTGGGGTTGAGGGGGGAATTATACACCCTGGACACACACACACACACACACACACACACACACACACACACACACACACACAGACACACACATTTGCACATCAAGGAGGTGGGAGGAAAATGGAGAACCTGGACATGGGGAGAACCCTGGGACCTGGAGCTATGAGGCATCAACGCATCAATGAGGATAATAATAATAATAATAATAATAATAATAATAATAATAATAATAATAATAATAATAATAATAATAATAATAATAATAAAGATGCATAATGTACAACAACAGCAATAATAATAATAATAATAATAATAATAATAATAATAATAATAATAATAATAATAATAATAGCCTGGTCAGAGGTCATTTATTCTGTTTTTCTGTTTTTCCCCCCATTTTTGTAACAAGTAAAAAAAAAAACACGATATGGGTCAAAAAACAAAGCAAAGCAAAACAAAAGGCTGTAAGTAGGTGAAGGTTTAAACTCGTCTCTGATCTCATCTCTTATCTAGAGCAGTTTGGGGTTGTGTTTTAGTCTCCTGAGGGTTGTGAGTTTAAACTTCAGCTCAGATGCTAAGCTCTCAGCTCGGCTTGGGGTTTGCCTCGACAGCACTGCAGCATTGCTGAGTTTCTTTAAAAAAAAAGAAAGTTATCTAGTGGTAGCCAACATCTGGGGCATTAAATGAAGAGCTTCATGTATATCAGGGGAAAAGTCACATGCATGTGTGTGAAAAATGTGTGAACGCGCATTACACCATGTCATGGCCTGCAATTGCACAAAATACAAAACATCACGGGAGTAACATGTAAACGCACGTGAAAAGACACTGTTAGAAAATCACATAGCATATGAAATATGATATCACATTTATATGAAATAGATACGACCATTTTATATGATAATAAGAAATCATATGTTGTACATACGAAAAATTCTACTAGTATATTCAAATAAATACACGTAAAAAAATTGTACACGAAAATAAAAATGTGGGAAAAAATATGTGACAAATTTACACGTGGATTAATAAAAACAAATGAATAAATGAACAAGTGCAAATGAATGAACACGTGCGGAAAGAAAAAAATGAGTAAAACATAAGACAAATGTCTATATTTCACACGTGAGGGTTTGGTTGTGTGCAATGGCGGCACGTGCTTTCATTTAATTAATTATTTGAAGTAATTGCGTGTAGGTTTCGCATTTGAAGCATTAACACGCAAATAATGTGACTAAAAAATACCCAGCAGTTTTAATGGAAAGATTTAAGTTAAATCTTAATAAATGTGTGTGTGTGTGTGTGTGTGTGTGTGTGTGAGCTACAACAGCCTCGTGTGATTCACACACACGGCTATAGTCAGATCATTTATGATCAGATCAGTTGTTTCTTTTTTTTTTATTGAAATGCAAATTTACGACGTGAGAACAAACTCACGAGTTTCACACTTCCACAGTTCCTCACTAAACAGCATGCAGAGATTCATCACACACACACAGCTCACTAGAAAGTATAATAATAGTAATAATAATAATAATAATAATAATAATAATAATAATAATAAGAGGCGGTTGCTATGGGAACGGATTATGGGCTGGTACAGACGTGCATCATCAGATTCTAAACATAATTCTAAAATTAAACAACTCCCACTTCACCCCCCCCCCCCCCCCCGCTGTTGATTATTTTCCTATAGCAGCATGCCCCTAAAATGATTTATTCCTTAATTGAACTAATTAACATTTTAAAATATATATATATAATTGTGGTTAGTAATATTAATAGAGAACATTTAATTATATTTATATTTATATCAGATTCAGAAGTAATGCGAAATGTAATGTTTGAGGGTTTCTTTCGCCATTAATATCTCAAAATATACTATTTGTCCATTTTTTGTTACTTTTAATAGCTGCTGCTTTATTCAAACAGCATTATTCATCCGTCTTTCCTCAAACATGCAGCTTAGAGGCTCTCTAGAAATAACACACACACACACACACACACACATGCTTGTAACTCAATCAGGGACGGTTGCTATGGGAACGGATTATGGGCTGGCACAAAGAATAGGAACAACTTTTTAAAGCAAACAGCTATTTCGGCTGTTAAGTCGAGACAGGACAATGTTTGCCTTCGCTAAAATACCATTTTGCCTGGGCTTTGGGGGCCGCGCGCGCGGGATCAGACCTCCGTGACCCCCTTCCGGCGTGCGCAGGAAGGAGCGCGCGCTGCATATAAATAAAAGATTACTGCGGGTGGGGGGAAAAAAAAATCAATTTCTGAGCAAACTCATTTCCAATGCCCTGTCCACTCCCATTCTTCCTCTCTCTCTCTCTCTCTCTCTCTCTCTCTCTCCCTCCCCGCGTGCAGGCGGTAATTACTTGCGCAAGTCGTTTTGCGCCCTTTGAGTCGCGCCGTTTCACAAATGAAGGTTAAGTTTGTTTAACCGCGCTGGATTTGCCGGCCATGTTAAAGCATATAATGTGGCAGAGCCGAGACTTTGGCCACACACCTTCAAGACCCCTCAATACTCCCATTCCCCTTCCCCTGTCCCCTAATACCCCACCATGAGTGTGTGTGTGTGTGTGTGTGTGTGTGTGTGTGTGTTTAGATCTTGATAAGACCCAAATGTCTCCACAAGGATGGAAATGTCTGACAGTTTTGACTTTGCGTGCACTTGAACCTCACGAGGAAAACTTGGAGAGAGCACTTTATCCTGGTTACGGTCACAGTGGATCCGGAGAATATCCCGGGAACACGGGGTGTGAGGTGGGAATACAGCCTGAATGGGACACGAGTCCTTCCCCGAGCATCATGCACATGCTTATTCACATCTAGGGGAAGCTTAGTATAGCTACGCCACCTACTGGCATGATTGTGGGAGGTTGGAGAAAACCTGAGAACGCAGAGGAAACCCACACGGGGCACAGGGAGAACAGGAGAAACTCCACACTGACAGTAATCCAAGTTCAGGATCGGACCAGGGACCCTGGAGCTGTGAGGAAACCCAGAAAAACTTGATTAATGTCCCAAAAGAAAGAAAAGTAAAATGTTTCCTTTTCCTTTACAGCGGTTAAGGTTAGGATTAGGATTTGGTGTCGCGTTTATTAGCTGCATTAATAATAACGTCCTCACAATGATAGTTAGACAAACGTGTGTGTGTGTGTATGTGTGTGTGTGTGTGTGCATGTGTGGGCACTGAGAGCAGAAAGGGATCTGGATTTAAAAACAGTGCCTCCGAAGGAAAAGCAAATCTGAACAATTTAGAAACAAAAAAACAAAAGTTTTAACACTCTGTTTGTGATTTATTTTTATGTTCATAATAAAATAATAAATAATTGTGTGGTTATGTGTAATGTCTGTTAGGAAATTAAAATGAATTCATTTCATAAAAATAATTCCAGTGCTCTAATTACACATCCCGAACTTGCTAAATTACTGTAAAGCTTTATATATATATATATATATATATATATATATATGCAATCCATTCATTAAAACCTGTTATTTAAAAGTGCAAAATGTACTGCAGATTTCCGCTTTTCCTCTTTTCTTGCTGTAAGAGGTTGCGTAGGGCCTCCCAACCACCAGGGGGCCACATGAATTTTAAAAGCACACTTTGGTGAAAAGGTTTATGTATCAGAGCAGTCTCAGGTAGCCCACAGGTAGTGGTGCAAAAAAGTACAGAAACAATTTACGTAACGTCAGAAGATCATGAAGAAGCTACAATCATGAAGCATTCATATCAATCTGGGTTGAAAAACACAAAAAGAAATAAAGCAGAAGACCCAAAACCGCTGTAAGGCACGCCTGCAAATGAATTGTATTTAGTCATTTTATCCGCTTTCTTGCTTCTGCCTGCTGATGTAAAGTTGATGAAATGGAAAAAGTTAGTGACTAACTAGCTAGTATTTAAAGTAAGAAGTGTTAGGCTAACAGACGTTATGTTGCTAGCTCATTACTACGAGCTATGACAACATCAGCCTGTTGACTCATCCACGATAATGAAGTGTCATGTCTGCTCATTCTTGCACATAAAGTAATATGATTGATATCATGAATATGATACCACAGCAATTTGCCTATTATAATTTTTTTAATTTGGTAAAAAAAAAAGGCAACATGTACTTTTTATCCTGTTATAGTAGTTACATTTAATGATCTACATCTGCAAAGCAAGTTAGTTTGTGTATATATGTTGTGTATATATTTTCGAGTCATGATTATATATATATATATATATATATATATATATATATATATATATAAATATATATGGAGAAAGAGCATATGGATAAATAAAAGGAAAGGTGTACAAAGTTTTGCACTCAATATATCTAATAGAATAATAGGACTCACTGGACAATATGTTAAAAAAAAAGATTAAAATTAGCAGCAGTGATTGATCATGTTTTGCATTATGTAAATCTGAAACACACACACACACACACACACACACACACACACACACACACACACACGTCCAAACTGTGCAGCTATCAAAGGCTCCATATATGCAAATTACAATATGGGACAAATATTTTGCCAGAGAGAGAGAGAGAGAGAGAGAGAGAGAGAGAGAGAGAGAGAGTGTGTGCGTGTGTGTGTAGGTGAAGACGTGGTTCACAGGTTTTCTCGACGTTTCACCGCTTCATTCTCTCCTGACGAGGGGCACTTCAGAGTGCGCACTCCGCTCCCTCTCTTTGATACCGCCAGCAGCTTGAGAGAGAGTGCACTCCAAAACAGACGCGGGCAAATTTATGCCTCAAAAAAAAAAAAAGAGGGAAAAATGGCCTACTCTGGCAGATGAGAGAGAGAGAGAGAGAGAGAGAGACAGAGAGACAGAGAGAGAGGGAACACACACACACACACACACACGTGGTGGTGAGCTTTGATAATCCTGCCATGACAATCCCAGCTATAATGATGCATGATAATTACACACACATGAAAGCTGCTCTACAGAGAGAGCTGGGGAAAAAAGGAGAGAAAATAACAAATATGACTTTATCCAAAAGATACTCAGCGTAATGAATTCTGCCTTTAATAAACATGTATTTGATTCTATTCGAGACTACAAAGAGGCCCGAGCCATCATTTGACCCAGAAATGGTATGGGGCTAAAAAGGTTTACAGATTAGCAGGGACATTTTGTTCACACTGAATAATGGGGATGGATGGAGAGGCTGTGGATCAGGTGCTGGTTGCCAGGTCGACACATTTCCTGTTCAATTTTTAATCACAGTGAGGATACTTTTCACACATGCAGTGTTTAGTCTCGTTGGGACAGAACCCTGGTGTGTTCTCCGCCTCAGTGCGGCTCTTTGGGCACACTCGGGTCCGAGAGTGGCGTAGCGATTTGACCTCGATCTGCAAGCGAGGGAGCGATTTGACTCTGAATGGACTCGAATGCAGAAAGTGAGTCATTCATGGCGTGTGTTTTGGGTTTGTAGATGTGAACTGCTGAACTGAGCCAAAGGACAGAGCTGTAGCGCTGCAGAAATGCCATGTATTCGGGAGATTTGGACTGACAAAGAAGAAAAAATCAACTCTGGATGTGACAAAAAAATGTTTTGAACGAGTTATTTATATAATTATCGAATCATTCAGATTGTGATTCAGATCTTTGTGATTTCACTACACTGGCTTTTTTTTTTGCTTTTTGATTTCAATTCAAGATTCAAAGAACTTTATTAATCCCAGGGGGAAATTGCTTAAGTTGTTCAATTATCTACATGGTGAAAACAAAACAACCTTTGATTGGACTGGAAACAATCATGCCAATCTGGCAACCCTGAAGCCTGACTGATGATTGTGCGACTCCAAGAACACTGGAGTAAAGATGCTCAAAATCTCAGTGCTGTAAGGATTGAGGTAGATACATATATTTAGATTTTTATTTATGTCATACTGTTATGGCAAAATAATCAACAACGGCAAAGTGTGATAAAGCGGCATTACTATGACCACACTGAAGTTGATTCATTTCTTATAATGGCACATCCTGAAGTGTTTTATTTCTCTTAAATCGCGGCAATTTTGCAACAGTTTTTAAATGATGTAAATTTATTAATGAATGACACATCATGCTTTTTTCAAGGGGCAGACGGAGAGGTCGAGTTGAGACGGGCTGGACGAGTGACACAGACGGACAGGGAAAAGAAGAAAGTGGGACGTGTGTTTGATCATCGGGGTGTTTGCTCTGAGTCAGACATCAACGCTCGCAAACACACACACACACATACACACACACACACACACTACACACATACACACACGGGGTAGCCTTCATCTCTCCAGAGACTGACATGGAGGTCAGGGAGAAGGTGGAGGTCAAACGGGCCTGGCTTGCAACCCTCTAATGGGACAGCTTACGTGCGAGTGTGTATGTGTGTGTGAAGGAGGATGCTAACAGAGGCTAAATACTTGCAGTACAAACACACACACCCCGCCTCCGCACACACACTTTAAGGTCAGGGTGTAGGATGAGATCTTGAAGTGCACATGGTTTCAGAAATTAAATATTTTCCCATCAGTCAGGCTTTGGACACCAGCTCAAAGGATCTTGGGAAATGATGATGTAAGCTACCTGCAATGACTTGAGAAGAAAGAGGAGGAGGAGGAGGAGGAGGTTTATTCAGAGACTCATGAGAGTTGAACTAAGGACAAAGCAAGGGCGTTAGAGACACACAGACGCAAACACAAACACGCAAACACAGACAGAACACAGTGTGATGAGTGGCAGGTTTAATTTGACTCCATTAGGTAAAGTCCTTTATCACTTCGTCCAGGTGTATTCAGGTGTATCCAGGAAACCCCAAGGCCGGGTCGCTGTTAAAACCGCGACAGTCAAGGTAACGGGTAATTACGAGGCGCGCTCGTAAAGAAGCCATGTTTGTCCAGCACTGAAGATGGCCCTCTGTTTAAAGTGAGATGAGGAACACTTGCCTCGCTCTTTAGCTCGCTAATCTTTATCATTTTTTTGCCTTTTTAATCCAAAATCTCAAAGTTTCCGCAAAATGTTTTACATAGAAAAGATTCAAGTACACCTGAATGTCATGTTAAATGACTACAAAATAATCCACGTTGAATTTTTAGCTTGTGTAATTTTGACCTTTTTTATACCACAGCGCTGTAGAATTCTCAAATCTGAAGTAGTTTTGGCTGAAATTCAAACCACAGGTTTATATTAACACACTCCTTCTAGTATCCTTACCGTTTCTATAGCAACAGCTCATTCACACGGACTTCATCTAAGACTAATAATAAACAGATTTAAAAAAAAAAAACAAAAAAAAACGTACGTTTTCTGTAAGGAGATGTTTATTTAACATTTCCGGAAGGAGTCTCCAGTGTCAGTTTTCTGTAACAGTCAGAGGTAAAGCTGTAACGTTTCCGACATCTTCACGGCCGAGGAATTTGCGTTTTGTGTTTCGCCGTAACATGACAAGCGGAGTTCGTTGTTTTGTCTTATTAAGAGAGAGAAATAAAGAAAGGCTGGAGCGGGAACGACTGTTTGTAGCTGCTATAACGTAAGTGAGAACAGGAAATAACTTGTCTCACGGATGTTCCACGGCATTACATGTAACTACAAACGGATAAAAAGCACAGCGTATCATTTGTCCAGGGATTAGGGGGTGTACGGAGTTTGTCCTTGGTGCTTGGCCGTGTTTTACTTCTTTTTCTTTCTCCCAGTGTTCTCATTCTGTCTTGTTCAGCCTTCTCCTTCACCTCCCTCTTTCCTTCTTTCTTTCTTTCTCTCTCTCTCTCCCTCCCTTCCATGTTTTAAGTGTTTCTGGCTTGGATCGGCTGCAGCTCTTTGGATGTTTGATTGGGGGATGATAAGGGCGGCATCACGGGAGAAGCAATAATAATAAAGAAGTTAATGTGGCCAAAGGGCAGAGAGAGCTGAATGAGCAAACAGCTCCCCCTCACACACACACACACCCACACACACAGAGAGAGAGAGAGAGAGAAGAGAGAGAGGATTAGGGTCATGCATATGCCAAAGGTAAATCACATGACATCTACTTCAATCTTAAATCTCTCAAAAGCCCACAAGTAGAAGAAGTCTGAGTTTGTCTCAGCTGGAGAAGCAAACCTGATCTGAGCAAGCAAGACCGACGTGGTTCGACTCCATTCGATTTCATACGAATCAAGTTGTACCACATGATGGCTCCATCCCCACAACCAGTTTCACACTGCCTGATTTCAGCATCACACTGTACGACATAATCCCAATAAAATCTTGGCCAAATTCTACAACAGACGCTGTGATTTCTCTGCGACGGCAGCGAGCGCCTGTTTTCCGCGTCTTATCGTACGATGAAGATCCTCTGACGATAGATCTGTGCTTAAAGAAAAAGACGACGTCCTTCTTACATCGTCGCTCAGTGTGAGCCGGAAGATTCTTGTGTAGAAAACAGACTCAAATGTTCTTCCAAGTGGGCTTGAGTTTTCTGGGCATTAGCGCGTTTCATTTATGGCCACGGCTACGTGTTTTTAGCCGTCCCGTGAATTTGCCGTCCTCCTATTGGTGGATTTTTAGAAGAGTCGTAGCAACACTCACACTCTGAGATTTTAATTTAAAAATAAAAAAAAGTCAGAACTTTGTCGATGACATTATGTGTTCTAACAATTCACAACGAATCTTTTTCACAATGTGTGATTTTTTTAAAGCTAGCAGATTTATGCTAGCTTTAACCTTTGTAACTTTACAATTGTTTTTTTTTTTTTTTTTTTACATTTTTGTCCATTCTGTAAGAGCAATCATTTAACCCATATTTTGGCTTCATTAACCTACTATAACGTACAACACACAAGTGTGCGAGAACAAACTCCCAGCGATTTTATTTTGTATAATTATTCATTCCTTTCCTATTTATTTCAGTTATTCACTGATATAGCGTTTTTCACCTTATACTGAACGACACATGCATGTTCTGTTCTCTTTATGAAGTGTTTATATGATCACCCTTTTATTAACTTCCTACCTTTTTTTATTTTGGTCGCAAATTACTGACGTTAAACATTTTTTACGAACTGTTTTCTAATGTGAGAAAGGAATACTGAGGAGTATAAAGTGCTTATGGGCGATAGGACAAAAATGTTTTATGATGCACAATATAGCAAAACTATATTAGAGCCAAAATGTAATAAACTATAAAGTATTTCATTAAAAAACAAACAAACAAACAAACAAACAAACAAATGTAAACACTTACTGCAGTGTTGTAGGAGCACCAATAGCACCGCTGATACTCACAGAAAAGTGTATTTTCACATTATTACAGTAACAATATCATATTGTCTTATTGCTAAATCTATTATTAGTATTATCTGGTGAATTTGTGCATGTTTATTTCTTGTAAATTGTTACCTGCTGTTAGCTAGCTTCATAATTCCAATGATCTTCAAGATCCAAGATTGAATGTTTTACAATATCACTTGTTTGTTTGTTTTTTTTCTTTTCTTCTTTACTGTTACACAATTGCTGTAGCTCATGTTGTAGCTTTTGCACTTTTTTTCCATGGTCTTTTATCGCCTCGAATCATCCGACTGCCTGAATTATGTCAGACGTTTCATTTAGGGAGGGTATTTTTCATACCTTGTAGTCACCAGGGCACTGGATCCACCTTAGAACCTCCAGTGGGTTCTTGACAGTAAATAGCAAAACAGCTTATTCGTGCACTGCTACACACACACACACACACACACACACATACTGATCTGCCTTTGCGCGCACTCCATTTCCTCACCTTAGACAATCACTTGTTTATTTCCATTTGCAAACAAACAAGCGCGCGAGCAAAATAGCGGCCACTGACACCA
>CM074923.1:2456982-2468233 GCA_037576815.1 Pangasius larnaudii | reverse complement strand
TCTCTCTCTCTCTCTTCATCCCCAACACCCCACCCCTTTAGCTCTAACCCCCTCGCGCTCTTGGTGTGATTTCACTCCTCCGCACGCGGCGTTATAAATTCAGCTCTTGCGCGCGAGCCTGATTGAAGTGACGGCCCTGATTTCGCTGCCTTTCCACATGGAGGGTGCTATAGCAAATGGCCCAATGGCTGTGTTTGGATAACACTGACCTTCTCCCGCCGCCGCTCGGCCCTAAGTGAGCGCGGCTTTATGGCACTCCTAAGTGGAAGGGCAAAAAAAAAAGCAAATTGATCAATTCAGACGCTGCGAGAGAGAGAGAAAAGAAGAGAGATGGTGGCGGCGCGAATTGTAATTTCCTCCTCTCTCTCTATCTATCTCTCTCGTTTTTTGGACAAAAGTGACAGCCATCAGATTGAATTGCAGGAGAACGGATGAAGAATTGCACGCACGCGGATGGAGCCCTATTTGCACCCCAGAATGCATCGCGGTTACCCGGGCGACGGTGAGCATGAGCAGGGCAGGAAGCACTTTCTGTGCGCGAGCCACCTCCTTAGAAATGCATATTGCACTAACACTGATTCATAATTACAATTAATGAAGCGCGTGCTTGCCTAAGCTCGTGCAGCCCAGTGTGTCAGTACGGGCTTAAATTTCGGCCCAAGTGTGTGAGACAGTGAAGGGTTCACATGGTGAAGGATGGAGATGTTTGATAGCTTTCATTCACTGCATCAGCATCATCCACGGTTCTGATAAGCAACAGGTCATGGACGTGCAGTCTGGGCCACTTTCCTCCCTACATGTAAGACAAGTTTGTTTGTACATATTGTGGCTCGTGTTTGGTCTGATTCCAAAAATGAGCCACTTTTAGTGGCTAAACCTTACCGTACTTGACCCAAACTATTATCTAACTCGGCTATCTAGATTATCACTTAACTAGTTAATGGTACGAATCCACAAATAACGGCTTTCTACAACATTAGCTAGCTAGCCAGCATGTTATGGATAAAAATGGCGGTATCAAGATGGCGGCGCGTGTGAATGACTCACAACTCAGGGTCTATCCTACACCATGGCCTCGGAGAACAATATTTCATGCTGCTGTTACTTGTACATGGCTAGACTGACAGTAACGCTCTCTAATCTACTCTAAACATGTACAGCTACTCAAGACTAACTTTGTTTTTTTTTTTGTTTTGTTTTTTTCTCCTCAGGACCATTTATGGCCAAAAGCCCCAAATCACGATAATGTTCAATGATCAATTTTACAATCTGGAAATCGCCATATTATGAAGATCTCACAAGTGGAAGTTGGACCAATTTGGTCTATAAAACGGTGGTGTGAAGGATCTATTTCAAGTCAGTTCTCCCAGCTGGAAAGAAAAAAAACCCCATTGCAACCTCTCAGGTGCATCTCTAATGGTTTCCATCAGATTCATATTGGTTTCCATTAGGGCCTTGTTTCTGTCTATTTAAGCATCTGAATAAAATAGACACACCATCAGGAACCATTAGAATCACCACATTCCATTAAACTACCATTACAGACCATCAAAAACCCATTAAAGCCTGGAAGTAACCACTAGAAATGACGAATGGTTTCTAATGCTGGTTGTATTAGTCCTGGTGATAGATAGATAGATAGATAGATAGATAGATAGATAGAGGTGTGAGGTCTCAGTGTTTTGGTGTGTTTGTCACTAAAGCTCTGTCTCTGTGGAACATTGTTTAAGGTCGTTAAAAAGTTATGAGCAGCGCAATGATAACTAGAAGTGTTGAGCTGTAAAACATCCCTCCATCATGTGACGTGATTAAAAATGTACTTACGGAGGAGGAGGAGGAAGAGGAAGGTGGGACGGACCAAAAAAAAAAAAAAAAAAAAAAGAGCTGGTTGTAGCTCTCCTCCTCCTGATGGTGTTGTTTTTTAATTAACACAGCGGAGAGGGAGAGACATAAACACACACCGGGGTTAACGACATGCTGGAGTCAGCTGAAACACACACACACACACACACACACGCCTCAGCGTGATTCAAGTGTCTTTTTTTTTTTTTTTTAAATCGGAGATTCGGTGATTTTTTTGCTTTCTTTATACCATAAGATTCTTGTTTTGTTTTACATCAAGGTGTAAACATTCTTGACAGCGAATGAAGAAATTAAAAGCTACACAAAATCAAATGCTTCTTTCTTTCCTTTCACATGTTTTCTTTTTTCCTTTTATTTTAGAAACTATACATTTCAGCAAAACACCACAGGAAACAAAAACAAACAAACACAAACAAACAAACAGTAAATCTGCTATTTAGATATGAAGATTAGTTGTATTAATCGTATTTTACATGCCCGCGGAATTTCACTGTTTACACAGGACTAAAATGACACTGTTATGTTAAAGATCATGTTATTTAAATGAGTATTTGATATTAGCACAAACATTCTGCAGACCGAATTAGAAAGTTTACGCTTTACCCGACCCTATTTATTTATTTATTTATTTGCGGATATTTAAGGGGACAGGATAAAAAAGAGGACAAAATAAGCCTAAGAAAAAAGGGCAGAGAAAAGTAGAGTAGAAATTATTATTATTATTATTATTATTATTATTATTATTAGGAGATGTGAAGTTGGGGTTAATCGGTTGTGTTGCTCAGGTGCATTGCGTTATTGAGTCGCTAGGAGGGAGTATTGAATATAACTCCTTGGGTTTCTTTTCTCTCTCTCTCTCTCTCTCTCTCTCTCACACACACACACACACACACCCAGACACTGTCTGTGTCAAAAAAGGTATATAGCATTTCCATAACCCTGACAAAACTGAACACGTGATCAGACAGTCAGCGTGAAACCCTTTTTTTTTTCAGTCATTTTTTCAAACACGTCCTTTAACAACTATCTTTTGTGCGGCTGTAAACTAACAGGCTTCTTAACACTAATTTTGTTAGCACCATATTAGCAGGCTATTATTAGCACCATGCATGCTAATTTTATTTTTGTAATCCAATTCTAGTAGATAAAAGATTCATAGTAACCTTGTGTCAGCTTTTAATTCAGTAAAGATCGCGTTCGTGTCACGTCAGAATCGCGTTATTTACAAGTTCCCGGATTTGCAAACAAACAAACAAACAAACAAACAAACAATAAATAAATACATACATACATACATACTACATAAACACAATAAACAAACAATAAATAAATACATACTACATAAACACACAACAAACAAACAAACAAATAAATATATAAATAAATGCTTTAGCGTTTTTGTCGAGTTCTAAACAAACACGACGGGGGAAATACTGGCTTTTGTAACCTTTACATTTAAAGGCAATTAACAAATGAATGTAATTTTACGATTTAATTTGATTGTCTGAATAATTATTTTCATTTTAATCATAACCTTCTACTCATGTTTAGCTGGTTGGATATTTTTACTATAGTATAATAAAAATATATAGCTATAGCCAGTGGGAGGAGTTAGGCCTACAGTTAGTCTTTTTTTTTTTTTTTTTTTTTTTAAAGACTAATAAATCCGAAGTCCTGCTGTTTATTGGTTTCTCTGGATTCTGTTTGCTGCAACAAGGTCAGCAGCCATTGTTCTCAGAGTTCACATTTAATGAATGAATAAAAAACAAAAATAAATAAATAACATTTAAAACACAAAAGCAAACTGCGCACAGTCTAAAATAAAATAGTTTCCTGGACAATGTTTTAGCGGTTCTCTGAATTGTCGCAATGACTGAACCTTTGAGCATCTTCCTGAATCGCGAATTGTTCCTACAAGAGCCATGAAAGAAAATCGTATGCATTTCACATGCAATCATAATCCCAGTGGAAGAACACGGGAAGGTGAACTTCAGCACGAAATCACGCAGTCACGTGTGAAAATGAATAAATTACGCATGTCGGAGAATCATGTGGAAGTAAACGAATCGTGTGCGACAGGAAATGACGTGAAATCAAAAAACACGCGTGTAGGAAGCACCGTGTGGAACATACAGCGCGTGAGCTTCGTGCCATTCTCCTGTCAGTGGGGTTAGCTCATGACTTGACTGAGATGCGTGTGGAGCTCAAAAGCCCCCAGACTGAGGCTCGGGATTGGGAAACAGTGCATTAGGCGTTAATAGGTTTGGAATGAGCTGAACGATTTGTTGACTGGGATAATAAAAGTGTTGTGTGTATCTTGGCATGCTGAGAGGGAGAAGCGGATTACAAGTTGTCCTATAAAGGAATGCAAATTGCCAGCCAAAGCCGTCGAAGGGTTGCGCAGCATTTCTTCACATCCCTGCTTCTTGCTTTTGCTTTAAATTTCCATTAATCCTAATAAGCGTGAAGGGTCTCCGAGTGCTCACTATATTCATTGGGAAATCAATGGATTAGCCGCAGCAAGCCGTGCGCATTTGCATTTTATTGAAATCCTATCTGCGCTGAGAGGTGACCGCAAGGGCAACGTCCTTCACAGCCTTACAGCTTCTCTACAGGGAGCAAAAGCAAAGTCCTGCATCACTTGACCTACACCCTTCTTCCCTCGTTCCCTAGATCCCTACATCCCTACATCCCTAACCCCCTCTCCACAACCTCATAATCAGTGTCACAAAATGTAGTTTTTTCCCACTAACCCTATTTCATGCCTTGGTTGAGGAGAAGAAATAATGGTTAATAGGCTGAATGAATGAATGAAGGAATAAATAAATGTGCTATGGTGTTTTGTTTGTTTGTTTGTTTGTTTGTTCGGGGTTTATAGCTGCTGCCCATTAACTATTATTTCTTTTTCTTTGTAATATTAGTGAACTAAAGGTCCCACTCGAGGCCCTCACGAGTTCTTACTGCAAACTCACATGTGATTATCAAGGTTCAAGGTTCAAGCTTCTTTATCTGTCACATACAAATTACATACATGTCCTGCAATGGAGTGAAATTCCAATCAGTGCCTCGTCCTGCAGCGCAACAACGGTGCATGATTAAAAACAGACTATAATATAATGAAATAAAATGTGGTAGACTGTGCGTAAGAACGCTTAGCAGCCTTTAGAGGAATGAAATGTAGAATATGAATATGCATGAATAGAATATGGTTAAAGGAAACAGATACACAGAGTGTGTAGTAGTGTGTGTAGTGTGCAAAAAAACAACAACATGTTTATCTGAGTAATGAGTCTGTGATCACGTGAATAACATGTGAAGGGGCATTTCACCACGTTACGCCCTGAAACCTCGAGCAAACACACATGGCAGCACGTGAACAACGTTCTCACGTGTAAGAATAAGCGAATCATAAAATAAAAAACCCTGTGCACTAGATATGACAAGTCACTTCATGTGGAAAATGTGCAAAATAAGCTTAAAAACTATTTCACATATGAAGCTCATTTGACTTTTCTGTTAGCCTTAGCCTACATTAGCATTAGCCTACATTGGTTTCGTTAGATTTTATTACATTAAATTCAGACTCCAGACTTAATAACCAACATACTAGAGTCTGTATTCAGGATTATTTGAACTATGGCTAGGAAACATGAAACATGAAAATATGATGCTTGTGTTTTTACATGTTAATATTGATATATGAAATATGAATAGCCTAGCCTACAACTGATTTCCTCTCATTTATTTTGTTAAATATTTAACATTTCATGCTCAGAAAAAAAGAGTAATAAACTGCACCTTTCCTTGTTATGCCTAAGGGCACACCTTTTGTACATTTAGTCCGGCCCTTTTACCTGCTCAGGTGCATGTGAGTGTACGCTCCTGGACACACAATAAAGCCTAAAATGGCAAAATCTGAAGCTTTGAATGATCTTAAGAACAAATGATTGGTCAGGAAATGAGCAGGAATGAAACAGATGCACTCCTGAGAGCTCCTGTGCCTCCATTCGCTGGTTTCCTCTCGCTGTCTGGGGAAAAAGCTACAAACAGGGAAACTCCCATCTGTAGTCTCCTTGTAGAGGAGATAAAATCATCATGATAACGATTAAAGTGTTTGGTGTAAAATTCAGACTAACACACGTCTAAGTGCACAAAATTTGGGGATTTTTTTTTTTGTTTCTTAAAAGATGAGTGATTATGTGGTTATCCGCTGCACCTGATGCAGCTCATCAACAGCCACAAGGCTTAAACATTTACAGAAATCAAAGGGAAAAGCTCACAACACTAACTTCCTTTATCTATTTGTTTCATTCTTGCTCACTTCCTGACCAATGATTTGTTGTTACGACCTTTAAACGCTTCATATTTTGCCATTTGGGGCTTGGATCCTTATTTTCTTCTGGCCAGGAGTGTAGTTTAAACTGTGTAGTCTTGTCATTATTGTGTTTTGTCCCTGTATAACCTCATCTCCTTCCTCTCCTCTTTTCCATCAGAATCATTTTTCCATTCCTCATTATTGAGTTGCTTTAACAAAATGGCGGCTTCCCGCCCCAGAATGCAATGTGGCGTAACGGAACGTCACACTCCCTCTTCCACAGTTTGCACTGAAGACGCAATAATATTTTTATGGCTCCCTGAGACGTGAAAGCTGTGAGTTCAGCTGTCTGTGTGTGGTGTGTGTGTGTGTGTGTGTGTGTGTGGGAAGAGGTCACATTGTTGAGAGCAGAAATGTCTAATTGACCCCGTGTCTGTCTGAGACGCTAATCGTCCTCAGGACGCCGCCTTAGTGGGTCTGTGGAGGAGAGAAGGAGAGAAAAGATGAGCTCCAAAAGCCCATCTGCTCGCTTTTTGTGCTTCCACAATCAACTCAGACGCAGTGGAGAGAGAGAGAGAGAGAGAGAGAGAGAGAGAGAGAGAGATCACCCACAGAGAGACAGAGAGAGAGAGAGAGAGAGAGAGAGAGAGAGAGAGAGAGAGAGAGAGATCACCCACAGAGAGAGAGAGAGAGAGAGAGAGAGAGAGAGAGAGCCACAACAAAACCCAAACATTGCCTTTGATTCGGTTCATTTTGTTTGCACACATGAAGCCCTCTTTATTTCATTCACTCCGTTTTTTCTTCTTCTTCTTCTTCCTGAGCCGTTTTGCTGGTGAAAAAGGCTGTTTAGATCATCCACTGAACAATCCACCTCCAAGAATCTATAGAATAAAAAAACAAAAACAAATAGAGATTAGCCAAACCTATACAAAAATCTAAAAACAAAACAAAACAAAAAAACAAAACAAAACAAAAAACCAAAAAACAAAACAAAACAAAAAACAAAAAAACAAAACAAAACAAAACTTGTTTAGGTTAATGCTTCACCTACAGAAAAGTCACGTGAACTTCATATGTGAAATTTACACGTGTGGTTTTTAGACATTTCACATGCTATGCAGTGAACGTGTTTTTATTTCCACATGTGATTGTTTCACATCTGGTTCATTTATTTTCACGTGACACCCCCCCCCCCCCCCACACACACACACACAATTAATTTATTTCCGCATGTGATTTTTCCCACGATTCAATTATTTACACATGACTTATTCTACGCAATTTATTTATTTTCATGTGATTTTTCAACACAGTTCATATATTTCCACACGTGATTTTCTCTGGACACAAGCGACTTATTACATTATTTTTTCCCCGCGCAATTTATTTTCTCGTGATTTTCCCCCCCCACATTATTCATTCATATCCACATGTGATTCTTTCCCCTACATGATTACTTTATTTTCACACGTGAGCACATATTAATCACGTGATGCCCTGCGTTTCCTTGAATTGACACGCGCAGATTTGTCTTTTCACCTTTTTTCTCACTATGCTGTGGAAAGAACTCATTTAGAAAAGATGAATAATTATAAGAGAATGTAAAGAACACGACAGACAGTTATTTCTGTAGACTGATGTGTATTTCTACTCAGGTAGTGCTGGTGTTATGAGTCTTACAGACTAATGAAGTCAGATTTGTCCGTTTGTTTGTTTGTTTGTTTGTTTGTTTGTGTTTACAGAATGGGGTGGGATGATCGCTAATACAGTCATTATTTATTGTAATACAACTAAGTCTGTCTCTCTCTCTCTCTCTCTCTCTCTCTCTCTCTCTCTCTCGCCCCCCCCCCTTCCTAGATGACGTCATGACCTGTCAGCTGTCATGATTATCACGACATTATGACAATAAAGAGCGCGTGGCTGTACAGGAGGAGATCCCATTCCGTTAGATGAGTCCAGTATTTATCCAGTTTTATTTATTTATTTATTTATTTATATAAATCCAAACCCGTACACTGCCACCGCGACCCGGTTTATTAGCTCTGCCTCTAACTCACACTGATGTGATTTCAGGTCTAACATCTGTTTTTTTTTTGGGGGGGGGGCGTGCCAAAATTTATTTCAGGGTGCCACCCACCTGACCATCTGACCATCTGACCACGCCTCTATTAGTCAAGAGTAGTGAAAGTGAAATTAGACTGAAAACAAAACAAAACAAAACGAGCAGACGGTGAATTGTTAGTACCACAGATCAAGAAGCAAGATGGCTTCCGTTCCTGTCAATCATAGCGATAATCCACACACACACACACACACACACACACACACACACACACACACACACACACACACACGCATTTGTGTCACATTTAGTAATGATAATAATTTAGTGATATAATGATTATGATAATGCAACACAATAATGATGATAACAACAACAACAACAACAACAACAACAATAATAATAATAATAATAATAATAAGCAGTAGTAGTAGAAGAAGAAGAGAATTGGAATGCAAAAGAAAATACTAAAACAGTAAAATTATAACAAATTAAAGTTTATATTATAGAAATTGAACAACCCACATCTGTCTTCTTCTTCTTCTTCTTATTATTATTATTATTAGTAGTAGTAGTGTTGTTGTTATTATTATTATTATTATTATTATTATATTAGCAGTAAAAACACAGCTAATAAACATGGCGCTGCTGTAACCGAAGGCTTTTTTTCTCCAGAAATGTGCAGCAGTGAAATAAATCCCGCAGAAGCCCCGCACCTTTCTGTTCCTCATTTCTGTTTAATCAAATTTAATTTTCCGTCGCTTGTGGCTTTTATTCCGGAGTGTGTGTGTGTGTGTGTGTGTGTGTGTGTGTGTGTAAAAGAGTGTGTAAGTTGGCAGTGGTCTGTAAAGGGCCTTTTGAAGATTTTTCGACCTTCTCGCATTTCAAAGTGTTCATTTATTAATTTATTTTAGCTCGTGTAATTACATTTCGCTTTTCACACCGACTGTGAAATCCGGAGCTGCCACAAAGCCAGGTCATGCACGGCGAAGATATTAAAAATAAATCAGGTTTACACACACACACACACACACGCACACACACACACACACACACCTCTCAACCCAAGTACGTAGTGTGTTCTGAATTAGGTGGTTAAACTGTGCTGGAAAGAAAAGAGTTAAACGCTTTTAATGGTTTTAAAAATGACAAAATTCTTTAATATTTTATTTAGTAATATTTATTTTCTACTTCTACGATTGTTCATTTAGCATGCCACGGGCTAATAAACACAATCTATGCACTCACTTCTCACTAAAATATGCTTGTAATAATTATAATTCTTTGAATTGTATAAAATATAATAATTATATATAAAAATTATTGAATATCATAATGAGATACGAATTATAAAACATTCTATAACTTTTGAAAACATTTCTTGTTCTGTAATAGCCTTATTGATTAAATAATTTTAATGACAGTATGGTAGTATTTTAAAAAATAACATTTCCTCAGTATAAAAACACACACACACACACACACACACACACACACTCTCTCTCTCTCTCTCTCTTTCTCTCTCTCTCTCTTCATTATGACTTAATTAACACAAGCAGGCCCTAGGCTAAGAAATAAATAATGTATAATAAAATTAAAATGCAAAATCTTTTCTGCAAAACATTTATACGCCACAAAATTATGAATGATGTATAAAGAGAAGTTTGGAGATTTTAATGATGTCCAATATTTTTTTCGGAGAAATATACAGAACTTCTTGGTTCCCTTAGGAACATTTTGACTGATGGTTCCCGGTCCCATAAAGAACTGACGTATGGCTCTCCACCACGTTCAGATGTTTATATTATGTGGAAAGGTCTTTATGGTGGGAAATAATTCTTCAGCTCAACATGAACGAACAATTGGTTAAAAACACTGATAGTGTAATTTCACTCTTGTGAAAAATAAAACATATTTTCCACATGTGAGTAATACGTGATCACATGCTGTAAACATGGGACGGTTAGGCCGTGGAATTGCACGAGAGCGCAAGTAAGCACACGTGACACCATGAGAATAACGTGACCGTGTAAAAATGAATGAATTGTGTGAAAAAGATGTGATAAATGAATCATATGAAAATAATATTTATGCACTGTACATGCCAAGGTCCATTACATGGGAAAGATGTAAATATGTAACATGTAACTTCTCTGTTAGGATTAACCTTTAAAATCGTTTCTGGGTTGAATTTATTCACGTTCGTCGCAGAGACACGTCACGTGTAAACGTGATTTAGAGTTAGGTTTTTATTTGAATGGACAACCTCTCAGTGATTAAGCCGAATTTGGTAAACTAGCATTACGCGATTTATACCATTTATAACACAGAGATGCTCTATTTAGCATTATTACTCGCTAGCTGACTAGATTAGCTTTCAAGGTATAAAACTCTTTCTCAAATAATTAGCATTTTGTGTGACGGCATAAAAAGATTCTCAGATCAGCTTTACACAGAAGCTCTCTGGTTTGAAATGAAACTAAACTTTAGGCTAGTGTTAGTGTTAATACATTTGACAAAAAAATGCTAACCTATATAGCCAGAATCAGCAAGGAATTAACCATCACACACACACACACACACACACACACACACACACACACACACAAATCCTATTTTTGTGTTGCATTACAGAGTCATCATCTCACTGCAGTGGTGTTTTTCAGTCTGCTCGTGTTGCTGAATCTTCCAGTGCAAAGTTGGTTGAAAATGGTGTGTGTGTGTGTGTGTGTGTGTGTGTGTGTGTGTGTGTGTGTGATGGGGTGAAGGGGTGTATGTGGTAAGCAGGTGTGTGTTCTTTGCAGTGTGTGTGTCTCTGCACGAATCCCCCCCACCCTGTTTCCTCAATGACCCTCCTCTTCCTCAATGATCACAGCCTGCCTGCATTCTGGAGGCTCCTCCACTTGGCTGTTCCCCTTTGGCTTTGATCAGTGCCCTTCACACACACACACACACACACACACACACACACACACACACACACACACACACACACACACACACACACACAC
>CM074923.1:2431285-2452742 GCA_037576815.1 Pangasius larnaudii | reverse complement strand
TGTTCTTGGGAAACTGGGACCAGGAACCTGAGCATCTGCAGTAGAACACATTCAGACTCATAGGTAAATAAACGTTGCAGATTTCCTATTATTCAGGAAGGATATGTACAATAGTTGACTATTAACTCACATCCTTCCTGAGTAATAAAACCTCCATTATAGAACAACAGTGTTTATTGCTCTGTGCTTGACTATAAATACAACCAAGGGAGGACAAAAATACATGCAAATCATGTCTTTTCTCTCTCTCTTTTCCATTCTTTTCTTTCGTTTTCTCCCTCTGTAGCTCTGTGATGGTGGTGTTTTTGCAGGCTGCTCCCAGTGCACTTAAACAAACCATTACTTTCAGCTCAACCTGAGAAGAGACGCCAAAGCCAACATGAGTCTGAGGAAAGAGAGAGAGAGAGAGAGAGAGAGAGAGAGAGAGAGAGAGTAAAGGGCATGGGAGTGATAAACGCAGGCTGGAGTTTCAGGGCGCACACAAAGCAGGAAAAATCCCCCTAAATAGCTTATAGATGTTATTGGAACCTCAACCTGACTGTTTGCTTCATGTGTTTTTACAGCATTACGAACTTCACAAGCAGCAGCCTGTGGCCAGGATTTGTAGAAAAGCCACTTTAGGAATGACTCACAACATGAGTTATGGCAAGAAAAGAAAAACAGCGACTGATTTGTTATGAAGCTCTTAAGCCTACTGTAACCTACAAAAAAACCTCAGTGACCGTTTAACTAATCAACTAATTACCTTAACAGTTATATTGTTTCTTAATCATCGTATTATCCTGATACTGTTTTTACAGAAGACTTCTAAATTTAAATGAGCACTTTGATAGGATACGATATGATAATACATGACACCATGTGACATGATAGAATGTCATACAGTATGAAATGATATAATATGAAATATATCATACAGTGCAATATATGACATGATATGATACGATACGAGATTTATGATATGATACAATACGATATATGATATGGTGTGATATTTTACGATATGATATGACACGATACTATACAACATATGATACAATATGATACGATATGATATTATATGATACAATATAATTTGGTACTATATGATACGATACATCTGTCCTGTCCACATAGCTTGTATAAAATTGATGCGTTACCACTTGAAAGATTTATTTGAGTCTGAGCCACCTAGCTAACTAGCAAGCAAAAGCTAACTAGTGAGCGAAAATTAACTAGTGAGCAAAAGTGTTTGTTGCCTCCTGCGCTAACTCGATGAGTGGGTGATTGTACGTGGAAGGTTAAACAATCCTGATTCATCGCTGCTTGCGTTGTGCTTAGTTCAGCTAAAGCTGGAGTGTCCTACAGATGGCTGTCAATCAAAATATGCTTATTAGAATATAAGACCACACCCACTCAGACTTAGATTAGTCATAGATTATACAGGTCAGTGAGTTCAGCTCATGGTTCAGTAGCATTTTGTCATATTTTCGTTTTCTTTGTTTGGATGTTTTTTTAATCATGGAAAATCACAATCTCTACTGAATCATCTAGATAAGGAGAAGTAGTGAAATTGAGTCTGATGAAGAGAGTTGTGAGAGAGAGAGAGAGAGAGAGAGAGAGAGAGAGACAGGGACATATCCTAAGAATGTGAGCCTGCCTTCACCACAGGAAATCGCAACAACTCCTATAAATCACCCCAACGTTTCTCATGGTGAGAGATATCCATTTACAGAACTCACACACTCTCACTCTCTCACAAACAAAACACTACTGTGAAAGTTAGACAGGAGACAAATGGCAGTGGCTCCACATGCTACTGTAGGCGACCAATAAAACGAAAGAAATGTTTGGAATGGGACAGACTGCGTTTTCACCAGCAAGGGAGAAGAAAAAAAAAATGGCTGAACAAATGTCATCCACCGACGGAGCCATAAGCGTGTGCTGGAACTCATCCGTCCCTGTAACGACTTCGTCACTGGGACTTTGACTTTTCCTGCTGGGTAAAAATCCTGGCGATTTGTCATGTGTTACTGGTTAAAAAAAAAAAAAACATTCCACGATTTTTCAAAAAGCAATAACTCGACAGAGCCTTGACAAGTCGCAGCTGTTGCGCTGGAGAGATTTCAGGAGGGACGCGCTGACTTGCTGCTCACCCCACCCACGATGGAGCCCGGCAGTAAATCCCACCTCGTCACATCAGCAAAATGACAAGCTTACAGATAGTTATCAACACTCGACCATCTCCCTCTCCTTCCCTGATTGTTTCATCTGGCGCTCGGCCTCTCTTGTCCGTGCATCAACAAACACTCAGCTAAGATCAAGCCACTGTATTAACAGATGTCTAGAGTCAATAAAACACACAGAATCCAGCATCTGTTCCTTGGCGTTAGAATAGTCGGAGTGCTAGAGAGGGGAGATTGTTCCTCTCTGTCAGCGAGAGTCAGTAACATCCCTAACGCCTCGTAGCCTTTCACCATCAAACACTCATTATTGTTGAAGACCCGCTGCGAGGAACAAAGACACTTTTATTTTTAACTTTACTTATTTAACACTGCATCTTATTGACCCAGGGTGTGTAGCTCTCTCTTTTTCCCAGATAACATCATGTGCGCCTTGGGACATGACAAATAAAAAATATACAACTTAATATGATACAGTTAAAACTGTTTCAAACTGATACAATATGACGAGCTTTGAGTCAACCTCAAACCCCAACCTTATCTCACCAGCACCTAGGCCACACCTCCTTTACTGACTGGCAGGTAGAGAGGTCACGCCTCCTTCAGTGGGACTGACAGACAATGAGGCCGCGCCTCCGTCACTAGGATTCACAGGTACAGAGGCCAAACCTCCATCACTGAGACTGACAGACAAAGAGGCCACGCCTCCTTCAACAGGATTAACAGACACAGAGGCCACGCCTCCGTCAGTGGGACTAATAGGTACAGAGGCCACACCTCCTTCACTGGGACTGACAGACAAAGAGGCCACGCTTCCTTCAACAGGATTAACAGACACAGAGGCCACGCCTCCTTCACTGGGACTGACAGTCACAGAGGTCACGCCTCCTTCACTGGGACTGACAGACAAAGAGGCCACGCCTCCTTCACTGGGATTGACAGACAAAGAGGCCACGCCTCCTTTACTGGGACTGACAGTCACAGAGGTCATGCCTCCTTCAGTGGGAAAGAGGTTTATCAACCAACTAGTGAAGCAACACTAATATATAAAGATATATTCAAATTTTTCTTAAAGCACACACAATATTCACTCACTGTCCAGTTTATTAGGAACACCTTTACAACCGCTAATTTATGCAGTTATCCAATGATGTGGCAGCAGCACAACGCACAGACTCACCCAAACTGCAAGGTTCGATGCTTTGTGTATACTGAGATGCTTTTCTGCTCACCACGGTTGTGAAGAGTGATTTCCAACCACAGGACTCTCACTCAGTGTTGTTTGTTTTTCACACAATTGTGTATAGACTCTAGAGACTGTTGTGTGTGAATTTCCCAAGAGATTAGCAGTTTCTGAAATACTCAAACCAGCCCATCTGGAACCAACAACCATGCCACAATTAAAGCCATAGAGCTCACACTTTTTCTTCATTCTGAGGTTTGATGTGAACTTTAACTGAAACTCTTGACCTGTATCTGCAGGATCTTTTGCACCGCGCTGCTGCCACATGATTGGCTGATAACCGCATGTATGAGCAGGCATACAGATGTTCCTAATAAATTGGCCAGTGAGTGTGTATTGCAAATCACAAGTCTACATTAATATGTCGATTCTAACGCATTTTTGTTTCTATAGTAACAGTTCATTCAAAGGGACTTGTATGGTGGGCACTCAACATAATAAACGGCTCTAAACAGACTGCTGGAGAACACTGTGCTTTGCGGTTTCTCTGTAACATGACAAACTGCATTTTTGCCTTATTAACTTCAAGAGAGAGGAAAAAAGGAGAGGCTGTTGAGGAAACGACTGTTTATAGCTTGTTTGACAAACGTTCCACAACGTTAACTATTTACATTACATGAAGAGTTCGCGTTAACTA
Source organism: Pangasius larnaudii (assembly GCA_037576815.1). Taxonomy (NCBI): domain Eukaryota; kingdom Metazoa; phylum Chordata; class Actinopteri; order Siluriformes; family Pangasiidae; genus Pangasius; species Pangasius larnaudii. Next base: position 2,448,700 of record CM074923.1, on the reverse strand, counting down.
TAAGCGGATAAAAAGGACATCGTGTCATTTTTTTAATAAATAAAAATTGTATTTGGCAGCAAATTGGTGTGGAAATATAACGCTTTAGGATGTGCTGTTATGGGAGAATCATCAACTTCATTTCATCACACCACTCAGTCGTTGATTATTTTCCTATAACAGCACGACAACTAGTGCTTTATTCCTTAATATATGCAATTCATAAAGTTGTGTAGCTACTTACCGACTGTCGTTTGGAAAGACAAATGACTCGAGGAGGTTAATGAGACCCAAAAACTGACAAGAACAAATTGTTTGCTAGGCGGCTTTGTTAGATTAGCAATTATTTGTAATTAGGAGACGAGTTGACATCAATCACGTTGCTACTAATGTAGTGTAGCATTAATAACGTAGCTTGCCTGAAATTAGCGGAGTTAGTCATATGTACGTTGTGCTTGCTCAAGACTTTAATTTATGTGATGAAAACAAGGCATCGTTCCATCGTGGTGTCTCCATGTTACTCATCTTTCAAAGAACTCAGACTCCACTGACACACACAGCTAACGTTCTGGCAAACTCCGCTCTCTCAGAATGTGTTTATTAGTTAGCACACAGGACTGTTTGAATTCCACAGCACATGGGAACGGTCCAAGGGAAACAAACAAACATGTAAACAAATAAGCAAACAGAAACACTTATCAGCTTTGTGAGTGGTGCCTTTTTTTTTTAAATGTGTTTTGCCAGGACTTGAGGCCTGCTGGACCTCTGCTGTAGGCAAAACGCCACCAATCAGTTTGTTTTTTAAACGAACCACTACAGATCAAAAGCAGGAAACTAATTATAAAATGTAGGTACATGGTGTGTGTGTGTGTGTGTGTGGGATAGCTGCCGTCCACTGCGACCTTCATCTGTTATGCAAATCTCACAGTGACACGCTGACAGGGGGGTAAAAATCGTTATGAAACACAAAGCAGAAACATCAAACAGATTTAATCAGACAGGGCTCGATAAGCATCCAGCGGCGGTTAATTCCAGACAAATTATCTAATCCAGATGTTGCACGTCGAGTGTAAACACGGCGTCCCGCGGAATCATAAAACAAATAAGGCTGAAAAAGGGTTTCCAGTTTCAAACAGCACCTAACCCCGGCCCGAGACCTTTCCGCTCTCGGGCCCCTCCCTCCACTTGCCAAAACAGGAAAATGCGAATACGCTAATATTTAGCACGTGTTTTAAAACAGATGGGCTTTCTTTCTTCAGGCCCACACATGATCCGATCCAAATCCCTCCCTGCGTTCCATGTGTGTTCCTGGTTGCACGCCGCTGACGTCCTACGTCCACGCAGAAACCCCATCTGACGTAGAGAAAGTGTCTCGAACCACACAGCATCTTCACAACAGGAAAAGCACGGCACGCAGGTCGGCTAATCATGCGATGGGTAATGTTTCAAATGAGTGAGGGGGAGAAAGGAGGGAGGGAAGGAGGGAAGGGGAGACAGAGGATAGCAAAAGAGAGAGGGAGAGGAGTGAGAAGAGAAACACAGGACATATGGATGTGTTTTAGGACCACCAGGGAAGAGAATCGTGTGCGTTTTCGCAAAAAAAAAAAAAAAAAAAAACCCCAGATAAACTCCAAATATGCAATTACACAGGGTTTACGGCCTGTCTGCTGCCGATTCGTTCTGGAATTTCTGTCGTGTTTCTGCGTCGACTTGATAAGATCGTAGAGAAAATGCGCTGCAAGTCCACGTCACGGACTGGATGGTTTACTGCAGACAGAGAGTGAGAAACGAGAGAAAATGCTCTTTTTACTGCACTGGTAGTAGAAGAAGAAAAGAGAGAGAGAACCAGAGAGAGAGAGAGAGAGAGAGAGGACTTGCTCGAAGTACATAAAAAGAAAAAGAGGGGAAACCTGGACTCTCGTAAACTAGCTGCGGCACATTTTAAAACTTTCATCGCGTCCAATATTTATAGTTCTTCGATCCCATGTCAGTGTTTGTAGCCAATTTGTTGTGCTCCAATAAATAGACTGGTCTATTTATCAGCGCACCACATGGCAGTCATTTATGCAGCCTAACGAGGGGCAGATGTGGTCTGGCCATGGTTTCCCGTACAGGTTTAACGCGCTGACAGGCCAGGACAGATAGCCGCAACTTCGGCTTCAAACTTCCGGATCAGCTGCAGAGATTCTGCTGGACGTGGAACACGAAAAGGGTCAGACACTCTGGTCCTGTGGTCCTACTGATGATATTAATCTTTTCCAGCTTACCTATTTCCCCCAAAACAGATTATTCCCAAGTCTCACCCCTGTTTCAGTGTTTAATCTGACCTGGATACTGTAGATCTGTGGCTAAGAGCTGCTGCTGTAATCATAAAGCTTGTCCTGTGCTCATCCCAGGACTCATTCCCAATCATTCCCAGTTCCATCCTGTAAACACACATAATCCTGTTTGTCTTCATTCTTCTACACCTGTATACCGTAATGATTTATAATCCCACTATCCGGCGATACTCAGAAGAGGACAGGTTCCGTTCATGGAGTCGTGTCATGGAGTTTTTCCTTGGGACTTGTTCATTAGGGATTCAAATGTCATCCCGATTTCTGTAAAGCTTCGACCGCTGTACATAAACTAGAACTGGACTGAATTTAGTAAGGACACATGAGGACATTTCGAATGTGGTGGCCGGAGTGTGAACGGCCACCACTTCGAACTTCAAAGCTGCCCGAGGGAGTAGAGCAAAACCGCATATCGAATATGAATTATAATTCGGAAAAGGTTTGATCTGCTTGAGAAAAGTACTGGCACTACAAACATGTGTTTGTGCGTGTATGTGTGTGTTGCCAATTACCTCGGCTATAAATACACGAGCCCCATCCGTCACCGAGTCCATGGGTGGCTGCAGCCGCGCTCTAATTGATTGCAGATGTGCCTCCAGATCTCAGGGCTCGCCACCAGCGCCGTCCCACAGCCTGGACGTGAGAGAAAAGCCGCAAGGGAGGACAGACGAGGGAAGGAGAGAAGTTGAGTGACGGCTCAGAAGTAAATATGGAAAAAAGAGCAGGAATAAACAAGACGATATTCAGAGTTTTCTTCCCTTCTTCCTTCCTCCTGTCCTGCAGATCCTGCAGATGTGTCATTGTGGAAAAGAGCCGGTGGCGGGAAATTGGGGGATTAGCTGCAATTTAGTCCAGATGAGCATTTGGACTTGGTTAAAAAATCCTTTAGTCTACTTCATTCTATTCCTAAGTAACAAAATGATATATTTTTGGATGTGTTTGGATGGTTTAGGGAACACCAATATTCCCAGTGGATCCCACCAATATTTCCCAAGGAGTTTATAACACCTTTGCATCTATATGAGAAATGAGAGCTGGTGCCCTGAAGAAATCATTACACAAAAATATTGAAGTTTATTTAAGTTGAATTCTCAAAAAATGATTCATTTTCTAGAACAGCAGCTCTGCAGCTGTCAATCACACGTACACGGTTTTTTATATGGCGGCTGCACTACATAATCTAAGCCTACTAATAAACAGACTGATTTTTTAAAAAAAAGTTTTTATTTAACAAAGAAAAATGTATAATCATTGGTATGGTGAGGTTTTCTGTATTTTGCATTGACGGAAGGAGTCTCCAGAGTCCGACATTTTCAGGACAGAGGAGTTTACACTTTGCAGTTTCTCTGTAACATGACAAGCTGCATTTTTGTCTTATTACCTTCAAGAGTGAGAAAAAAAAAGAGAGGCTGGTGAGGTTACAGCTGCTATAATGTAAGTCCTAACAGAAATTAATTTGTTTGGTGGACGTTTCATGACATTAAGTGTAATTATAAATGGATTAAAAAAAAGTATAAAGTGTCATTTTAAATTAATTAAAAAAAAAATGTAATGGTTGGCAAATTGCTGTGGTGTAAGAGGCCAAAATGCTACCAGATGTGCTGTTACAGGAAAATACAACTGTGGGGTGGTAACAGTGACTCCGCTTTATGTTAGGTGGCATCACACCAACATCACAAACTCATTATTATCCTCTTGCTAGCAAGACCGGCCAGCTAAGCTATGTAGCTAGAAGGAGAAAACAAAAGGGTGCATTCCAAAACCACATACTAGCACAATCAAGCTCTCACTACACTCAGCCTGAGACACTCTGCATCCTTTTGTACATTTTTGTATACTTTTCTGGCCACAAGCTTCGCAATGGCGATCTGATTGGCTCGCCGCTCTTCTGTGTGCCAATTTTTAGCGGTAAAAACCTTCAAAAGCTGCAACACCGCGAGCTTTTTAGAGCAAGGATTAGTAAGTGGCTTTTCCTGTTTTCCAGAGTTATTCTAAAGCACTATGTGAAATCTCACATGAATGAATCTGATATAAATGAGACAATCCTGCATGTGTGGTTGGCCATCTGACATGTCGTCAAAGCGCCACTTCCTGTGTAAGTAGGCGCTTCTTGGCTATGTTTATTGACGAAGCATACAGGCTCTCGAGAGACGCTAGAGCTCTGTCTTGTGAGCTTATACATTTTTCTCTGCATCCAAAAATATGGATTTCAACAGCGCATTCCAAATGCCTGGGCTGGGAAATGACATTTCTGTAGCGGTGGTCCTCCCGTGCCTGTGTAGTGTTCCACCAGGGAGCTAAAGGGTCTCAATTGCCATTATTATCCAGGATTATCACCCTGTTTAAAAGGCAGAGGCGTCCTAATAACCCCCCGGGGTCGGCTGATCAATGGACATACATTAAACCCCAGATTAGTATTGATCCTGACATGGGATCGAGGTCACCGTGTGCTACTGTGACATCTGGACAGTGTAAACACTGTATAAGTGACCAAATGCTTCAAGAGTATTAAGACTGCAGCTTAACAGATGATTGTCCTCGATGCGAACGTGCAAGCTGAATAATCTTTTTTTTTTTTTTTTTTTTGGTCTAAATGCTTTAATAATTCACCAAAAACCAAGATTTGTCAAACCAAATATCGAAACAAAATAAATAAATAAAAAATAAAATGAAATAAAAAATAAAATGAAGATACCTAGATATAAAATAAAAAACATTTAAATAAGAGATCATATAAAATACAAATATAAACCAAATATATCTAAGTATTAAAAAAAATGTATGTAATTCTTTTTAGCAAAAACAGAACAATAGAATAATAAAATAAATAAAAATAATTACTTTAAAAAATCAAATATCAATAATTATATAATATAATAATAATTAAAAAGAAATAAGTATAAAATAATATTAAAAAAATATTAAATAATGAATAATAATGGATTTCATTAATCTCTTAGTTAGCTAGTTAGCCTAAGGCTCTCTCCCAAATGGTACCATAAGATTCCAGAAATAACCTAAGATTTACACTTTAAGTAAAATGTGCTTTTGCAGATGTTTGTGATTAATATTTTTTGTTGCTGATTTTGCAGTAGAATCATTCAGAGTCATTCAGACTCTTCACCAAAACCTGAAACTAAACCCACTCACATCGATAAACCACGACGAAATCAATTACTTGTAGTTGTAGTTCCATATCAAGAGGCTCACCAAAATGAAGTGATTGATTTAATCAGCTTTAACTGGTTTTTGTTCCACATTAAGCTGAATCTCTAATGCTGCCCAATCACAGATCAGCGTAACCCTTTCATTGCAGGTGAATCCAAATTCATTTTAATTTCCTAAAAAAATCACTAAAGGTAACTGAAGTTAGCAGGCACTCAGCTGAGTAAAATACAGTAAAGATGTTAATGATGAAAAATACTTAAAGTTTTTCATTTAAAACAAAACAAAAAAAACCCAAAAAGAAAATTCAAGACTTTAATAATATCTGGATTTGAATCATTTTACTCTGATGTTAGCTCTGATATTGCTAAATCCGCCATGCAGCCTTTCTTCTGTCAACAAAATTCTTGACTCTGATAGGTCCTGGCTAAAATCACAAGGGCTTTTGGGTAAGAGAGTCTGCATGATGTGGGTTTTACCAAAATGTGCCTTAAGGGTGAGTAGAGGGGACTCGTGAGTATCATTTAGAGATCAGAAATGAGAAATCTGACGACCGCAAATGCGCTATTCCAGACAAGACGCATGACTCATGATGACTCTGTAGCTTACACAGTTTAGCACAACTTAAAGGTAAATTGTCCGTGCAAACTGCCAACTTCACAGTGTCCTCCATTCCCACACTACTGAAACACAATTTAACAGCCTCGTACGAGAAATGAAATACGGCCCGCGTGTAGGTTTTTAAAAAACATCAACTTAAAGGAAAACTCCATCCTGAATGACTTGCATGTTAATCTTTATCATTAACATTTGATCTTTAATTACATCCGCGATTTATTTTTTAATGACTTCTTTCATCGCCATGTTGGACTACCCACAATGCTTTTTGACCACCTGGTGATAGTGGTGCAAGGCTTCTTTAGACTTCACGTCATCTCTACTTAAAGAGACCGATGCAGCGGCACTTTAGTCTTCCTGATCTGTACATTCTGTTTAAACATGTCAGCTTCCAAAGCTACAACTTGTCATCTTGTCTCTGCCATAACTTACTGCTGAATATAGCTACCTTGTATTCTGGGACTTCTGGAGTCCAACGATTGCACCGTTAATTCCAAGCTGGAGTTCTCTTTAATATGCCGCTGCTGGAAAATGTTGAGTGAGAAAAGAAGTTTTTTGTTTTTTGGAGAACAGAAAATCCTCCTATTAAATCTCCTGTTAAACTCTGTTGCACTCGGTTAGCAACAACAGTGTCACCCTGTGACATCAGCACAGAAACATCCACCATCAGGTAACAAATTCACACCAGAATCACTAAACACATCATAAATAATTCAAATGAAACATGTTTAACATGTTTCAGTGTGGAAATTTGCTTTAAATATCTGCATGTGTTAGAAAAAATAAAGGCTGTTTCTTTTTTCTGTCAAGCTCAAAAGACCAATTTGAGCCATTTGACTCGAGGGAGTGTAGCGGAGTCCTAAACGGCGATAAACTCCACTAAATGATGCTCATTAGCGTGTGAGCCTTATTAAATCTGAATGTGAGAAAAAAGAAGAAAAAAGAGGAGGAGGAGGGGGAGGAGGAGGAGGAGTAGGAGGATTGCTGTTTCTCATTCCCGCTGTGCGATCACGCTGCACAGTCATTAGCGCATACTGGATAATTACGGCTGCCCGCTGTCAGCTAATCACACCATCAAACTCGACACTGCTGCTGCTTTTTTTCCAGGCTGAGTGAAATCACCCGTTTCTCAATTACACCTAATAGACTCGAGTGTAGAATACCGGTACAGGACGACTGTTCCAAAAATAACGAGCCAGCACACAGCCCTACAGCTGGACTTGAAATGAACCATTCAGACAGAACTTGTGTAGTTGATCAGCAAAGACATGTTTGATGCCTGAATTTTGCAACAAGAGCTAAACTGCATGTCTTATTCATCACACAATGGTCACTATTTGTACGTTTTCTTTCCCCCAGTTTTTCTCTCTAATTTCGTCTTGACCAATTTCCATAATCCATAATCATAAAATAGCAACCAGCTGGGGAGGGTGAAGGCTAACACATGCTTCCTCCGAGACAAGTAAAGCCAACCAACTGCATCTTTTCACCATGTCACAGGGCAGTTTAACACACTCGGAGGAAAGTGCTATCTGCCCTCTTCCGCATACATGAGCTCACAGATGCCTGTGATTGGCTAGCGTCATTTTGATTGACAGGGGAGAAGGAGAATCAGGAAAACAATATGGCCATGATATAACGTACCATTAGGCCACACCTCCTTCCTGAGTCTGATGCTGGCGTGGAGTGACACCAAACTCTGTGATTCAGATTCAAAATGGAAGCTGATTTTAGCTCTGTGACGTCCGTTTTTCCCCCCCATTTTTATAGATAATAGTGTGACACACAGCATCAGAAAATACATCAGCAACTCTGTTTTTCCACAAAGGATCAAACAAGCGTCAAAAACAATGTGGGATGCAAAAGACGAATTAACAAGAGGGCAGATGTGTCTTTGTACTGTAAAATACACACTAGACTTTTGCCTCACTAAACGTAGACTTTCTGTCCCGAAAACCATCCTCCTAACAAGCTGAATTTACAACTACATTTCCTCCATAACCACAACACCAGTACTCACAATAATCATCTAATTTTTGTCTATAAGGCTAATATAGCTAGCAGCTAGTTAGTAGTTTATCATCATGCATTAATCATCACAAACCTGCCTCAGAAATCTCCATGAAAGAAACTAGCAAGCTGAAAATGCTTTAAGCATGGAGTTAATAATGCTAAAAATAATAGCTAGAGTTGTTAGCGCTCTTATTTGTTAGCTCGATCAACTGTGTAGCGCGAATGCAATGTTTAGGAAGAAAACTTCAGACAGGTCTTGAGAGGGAACGTATAGATCATATTTTTTGACTGAGAACAGTTTGCTGTTTCTGTCCATTTAAGATCCGAGCTGAGACAAAAGGTGTGTGTGTTGAAGTGTGAGCTCTCGTGTGAAGGATGATGTACTAAACCTTTCCCGACCTGTAGCGCACAAGATAAAATATTTATGTATGCTGTTGTCGAACAGGCCGCTCGCCCCGAGGGCTTTAATTTGTTTTGCTGCTTGGTGAATGAGCGCTGGCCCCGTCATCAGGCCAGCGCCGGGCGATGATGATTATCCCTCACTCACTCCTCGGCCCACTGATCACGTCAGCCCTCCAGACATTTCAGTCGTCCTGCTGCACTTTACAATTACGCCTCATCTCCTCAGCACATTTCCACAGATTAAAGGTGAGGCAGAGACACTCGAGAGAGACACGGAGGTGCACTTTCTCTCTTACACTCCCTTCATCTTCACCTCAAATACTCAGATCTCTCTCTCTGTCTTTCTTCTCTCCACTGTTCTAGCCCCCTTGTTTTCTCTCTCTCTCTCTCTCTCTCTCTCTCTCTCTCTCTCTCTCTTCCAGCATTGTCTCTTGTCTTTTGTCCTCGCCATTTTCTGCAAGTCTAACGAAGAATAATATAATAAAGAGATCTACACAACAGCTGGATTTATACGACCAAATCTTATCTTATTACTTTCTGTGCACTGCAGGGAAGCACGCTGGATGAAGAAATGAGTGAAGAAATGCAATCAACTAAATAAATATAAATTAAATAAATGCATAAATGAATGATTGAATGAGTGAACGAACTAACAAATTAATAAAGAATGAATCGATACATTAATAAATAAATGAGTAAACAAACAAATAAACTTTTAAAAGCATACAGAAGTCACTCCCTGATGTTGAAAGGTTCACAAAGAAAACTGTTTAAAACTTAATTTTTAATGGTTAAAATCTCACCCTTTTCTGGTGGCTGATTTAGTAACACATTTGTTTTTTGTTTTTTTTTCACTCTCTCATCTCTACCCCTGACAAAGGCGATTGCTAATTAGTACATTTAGAGTTACTAATTATTTAAATTGAAATGTAATAAATGTTAGTGATACCAGTGATACTACTTGGATGGCAGGAGGACACTGGGGTATTTCCAAACTGTATATATATTATATATATATACACATGTTCATAGATGCTAGCGGTTCATAAATATCTATATTCTAGGAAGTTAAAATGGAAACTTTCACATACTGTTTATCACACTTACACACCAATCCTCTTGCACCCCCCAAATCACTGCTGGTTTTCTGTTCCAGTCCTGCTCCAGTCATTAGTTTGTTACCTGAGTGTGTTCACCTGTTCTGTGTTAGTCCTTGATTAGTTTGTGTTGTACACAATGTTGTGTCATTATTTGTATCAAAATTGTATCGTCCATTTGGTAATACGTCAGAGATCAGAGTTTTCCGAGTTCTGTGTTTCGTTGTACTTCCTGGTTTTGACTCTTGCTTCTTTTTGAACATGGATTATTCTTGTTTAACTTCGCCTACCTGTGTTTTTGACCCCCACTGTGGACACTCCCAATGAAACTCCCAGTAAAACATACCACACTTGAGTACTGTGTTCATGTCACGTTACAACTGGTTCATTCATTGAAATTTTTAATGAATTTAATTGAATCTTGGTATTACACTACTTTTAGATGTTTAAGCAACTGCTAATGATGGTTGGTTTTTAATATGTCGAGTCAACGTCTCACTAAATATTCGATTTCTTTTCAATTGGTTATTATGAATTTGATGAAAATGTGAATGGTTTTGTAAATAGTAATAATCCTGAACCATGACTGTGAACGTGCTGTAGGTTTTCACGTCCTAGTTCTCATGGCACTTCCAGACTTTTACAATCTGCCTCTGTTTCTCTTTTACGGTGAACAAATTCACAAATAGTACTACTTATCTGAATCAATATCTTACTATTATCAGCTATTAGTGGTAGAATGTTTTAATTTCAGCTACAGCACCTGCAACATTTCTAGCACTAATGAATAAAAAAGAAAATACAGCTCTGATAGTTAATGCTAGCTAGACCCCCAAATTATTTGAAATAAAGCATTTCAAATGGCTACAGATGGAAACCCTTTCAGAGTTTCACCCTATGGAGGGTATAGTCATGATCGCTTGAGAATGAAGCACAGCCTTCTCGTACAAATGGATGGAGAGATGCTCAGTATTGGCGTGAGGGGATGATTGGCCAGCTATTACAGACAAAGGCATCACTTCCACTCTATCAGTGAAGCCATAATAATCAAAGACGGTAAGACTCAGAGAGGCACTCATTGCTTTCCGTCACCTCCGTCATACACGCCTCTGTCATCGAGCGGATCAGAGAAAGTGACCGCGATAAAGTGGAGGACTTGGAAGCCTCTCAGGAGACGCTGTAGTTCAAGGTCTTATTGTTCTTTCATCTTGAATCGAGACGATCGAGTCGACAAACCTCCATTCCCATCCGAAACCAAAGAGCCAAAAAACATCAAAGTGGAGTCAGTGTTATTGGTAGTGACACTAGAGGCAGTGGTGGTTTTACTAGCAGGACTACTGGACTACAAACACCAGACAACTGGAAATATAGTTTATTTAACACTATACTCAGTTGGCCTGTCTGGTCACCTACACGTCATCCTCCTGGTAAGCTGATCCTCCACACCATCCTTCCCAAAGGACCCTCCAGGACCCCGTTCAATGGACGGTGTCAGCTTATTTTGTTAAACATTTGATTTTATAGAGTGATAGATGGCTAGGGTGTCACAATGGTGCAGCGGGTAACGTTTTAGATGTGATACCGCCTCACGGCTCCTGGAAAGGAAAAGAGGAAAAGATAAAAGCCAAAGAAGAGGATGAGACGAAGAATAAAGGGAGACATCAACTGCTTGCTAATCAACAAGAAAACCTGTGTGTAACTTCACAAGCACAGAGAAACACAGACTAATGAGGACAAGTAACAAGTAACAGGTGACACCACTTAACTACCATGGCAACGAGGTTAACAAGCACAGGAAGCTCTGACCATATAAGGAGGCTGAAGAGGAAGAGGAGACAAAACAGAATGGGAAAGAGATATATCGGAGATATTTAACAAAACGTAACAGATCTAAATACTTATGTACTTAATAATTATTTGAGAAATGGTATGAATATTAAATCTGTTCGAATATCCTACTCACACAACGACTGCTTCATGTTTATCAACTGCTGATGTCATTTTTTTCAGCTGGTAACACACAACTTTTCACCTCCTGACAGCTAACACCTGATACTGACTCAAAAATGTGTATTATATATATCGTTCTTGTTCCTACTGTTTTCTATGGTGGCCTATACGTGCAAAATACCTTTAGTTTCGTGTTTTCTCTTAGTGTAAACATTCCTCCCGCTCTCTGATTTCTGCTGTCACGATCAGCCAATCAGCAACGGGTACGCGATATGGACCTCCCTTTTCCGTTTTCAATTAATGTTGAGGATCGTGCTGTTGTATTTTTGGTTTATCGGCCAGCGTAGTTTCCAGCCAATAAGAACTCGCTTTGACCCATGTGAGACAAGGGTGTTGTAATGTATTTTGATAAATATAATTTGAGACAAATTCCAGGTTCCAGGTTTTCATAACTCTTAGTGGAGTGTGTTAGCAATGTTTAACTTAGGGAGATAAAATTCTCATAAACACGGAAATCAGGTGCACATGTTTAAGTCTGGTGTTTCTGAAGCGTGCAATTCGTTTTCACTAACATTGTTCCCTTTTTAAATAGATCATGAACACTGAAACTATGCTGAGTAGAACCCAATTAAGAATCCTCTTTTAATAACTTTGACTTTTCTATCAAAAAAAAAAGAGAAGATATATTTTCAATGACGTTAAAAAAAGACATGACGTGAACATGAACTCAAAGAACTCCACTTCAGCTTAACTCAATTTCAAACGTCAACTTCTCATGAGTGACAGAGTAACGGTCAGTTTATTATCCCACACTGTGGAAGAGCTGGAGCTCGAGATGTTTAAGTAAACCCACCGCAAAATGTTTTTAAATCCGCTGACCTTGCCATGAGCCTTTTCTGCCCTTAGTGACTTTCTGACCAGGCAGAATTGAGAAAACATCAGCACCGTGGTATAATTCGTAAGAAATTACAAGAGTCAATTGGTAGCAAAAGTTACAAAGGATTTGCTATTGTTAGAGTTAGTTAGCCTTATTAAGAATCATGCCCGTTAGCATTGCTGGAAATTTTACGCAAGGTCAGGTTGGCCTTGTCTATACTTCCTGGCCATGCTTTGCTACAAACCTGCAACCCAAGTCTCAGTTTAACTAAAATGAATCGTACAACGAACTCTCCTTCCGCTTCTGCTTAACGTCTGAGAGTTGGAGCGCTCGGCTGAGTTCACATGGCCAGTGGCTGGTTTCCACAGCCTTAATCTTGCGGTTGTTGTCACCGTTGTTATTCTACACATCTTGGCTGGGGGAAACATAAGAAGGAGTGTTGATGGAGCTTTGTTTTGCGTGAGGCTGTGGATGGATGACCTCTTAAATCCGTCCTGACAGATGAAACGATTTCTGACACGCACGCTAAAAGATACGCGCTCGCATTTTCCTCCTTCCTCCATTTCCGTTTTCGATTTTCTTAACGCTCTATTTCGCTGGTGTCCCCATCGCAACCCCTCGCTCCAGTTTTCTTTCCGTGCTGACTCTTGGCTGGACTGTCGGTGTTTAATTTCCCACACCTGCCAGTTGCTTCGGAAGCTGCCACTCTGCTTTTGGGCTTTTGACGCTTGATAAGATGCAGTGGATATCCCTTACGCAAGTGGTACGCAAAGGTTCAGGAAATCGTTATGGTTCTATAGATGATTATGGGCCGTTATTTATTTACACAGAAGAGCGAATAAGACAAAGTTAAAAGGAGATGATGAGGTGAAGGTCGTTATGAAAGCAGCCGGATTCATACCTCCCGTGCGCCTGTCCCTAGCTGCCTATCAAAAACTAATATCCTAAAATTTGACCCATATGTTGTCTTTTTAAATTGGAAAGAATTTGCGTCTAATGCTGTAAGTCAAACCTGGCTCTCCTGACACTCACATTCCAACTTTCCTCTTGGTGCTGAGGCCTCAGGATGTAAAGACCTACAGCAATCCATGTCCAGTCCAGCGACCTTCGTTCCCCCTGAAGAAAAATCCCCCTATGGCCTCTTTCTCCACACTCCCTCCCCTTCCCTCTCCCTCTCCCTCTCTCTCTCTGTGCAGTTGTTTCTTCTTTAAAATACAGTAACACAATCTGCGGAGAAACTGATATAATCTTTTCTAAACTATAAAAGTCAGTCACCCAGAGAAACATCTGCACGGCCAAATTTAAAACAAACTGTCAGGGAATTGGGTAACCCCATAAAGCGAGCCAGAGGGAGAGACAGAATTGCCACAGGCGGTTCTTTTTACCCCTCCACTCGTCTTTCCCTGTTTACCCCTCCATCGCCCAATCACTCCATTCCTGTAAATTCCACAGCATCTCGCCCAAAGGCCACCCAAGGTACGCACTTTTTCGGGGCGGCTGTTTTTATTAAGTATTAAAGACCTGCTAAGCGCTACGGTTTCTCTTTCTAACTCGAGTTCTGGACGCCGTCCAGCAGCCCTCCTGTGCTTACAATAACATTCTCCACAGGAGCAGCTCGTTTGATGTTCACAGGTGATCCACGCACTTATCACAGAGTTTGGAGATGAACGAGATTGCGGCTTTCCTCTAAAACACGTGTTTATGCGGTTCGTGTGTTTAAAATGGCTCGCACAAAAGACCCCACTTCTTTTTCACAAAATGATGTTTTACCTGAAAAAAAAAAAAAAAAACAACCGCAAGCTTTAAAAGGACATTATCAACAAGGTAATCAGTGCAGTATCGTAAGCTTAATTTACCACTGTTTGTTTTATTTAGGGCCAGCTATGTCCACGGTGGGAGTCGATACACAGGTAGTAACAAACAAAATAATCCATGATCAAAATATATTCAGAATAACTGGAGAGAATCAAAACCAGGAAACATGGCACCAAGGTATAAGTACTTAAACTAATAAATAAAACTAATTGTACTGCTAACACAGAACAGGTGAACACAATCAAGGAACAAACCAATAACTGGGCCGGGGGGGGGGGAGGAAACAGGCCCAAAGCAGAAACAAAATGATGTCATTGAAATAGGAACTGTGATGCAAAGGGGGAAATCCATGATGCAGTTACCATTAATGAGCCATATACTGTATATTATATATATATATATATATGTATGTATATATATATAAGGCAGTCTGGGAAAACCCTGCCAAAAAAAGATGAAAAATCAGTTCTCCTGCCTAAAACATATTTTGACACTTCAATTTTAAGAAAACGTAAATATTGTTCACTAAAATGACATGGGAACTTTTTTATTTACTATGTAACTCTGCTATGGTCGTGTTAGATAGGTTTAAAAACAGTCAAACCGAATAAAGATGTCGAAAACATCGCTAGCTAAAAGAGTGATTTCATCACTCAGAGAAGGTCACGATTTAATCAAGCTGGTGAATAGTTAGGTTCTGTAGCGCAACGGACATAAACAGGTCATTTTGTAATTAGATACCAGATGTCAAAATGTCTGTGATGCCCCTGCACCGAAGTTACTTCCGTTCACTCAGTTAAGATCTAGTTTTATAGAATAAGACTATTAATAGTCACTACATAAGGTGGCTGCAAAGATAGAGGTATCAAGGAGTGTGTAGCGCGATGTATGCTATAACATGCCCTGTTATTTCTGATCTCTTCATACTACTGTTCTGTGATTGTTCCTTTTTCCTGATGTAGTGTTTATCTGGGATAGAGTTTGATTAGTTGTTCCAAATCAGTAATACGGACATATCATATCATATCATATCATATCATATCATATCATATCATATCATATCATCATTAAGGATTAATGTGTATTCTGATTGTATTCATTTGTATTCAGAGACTCTTATTGCTCTAATTCTGTCTCTAATGCTAAAATGCATGTCTAGCCCATGCTCGTACCGGAATGCCAGGGATTTTAAGAAAAGTTCCCAAACGCCAGTCCAACAACCACCAAAAAATTCCGCTTGTCCACGTCTTGACAGTGATTATTACATATAAAACTGCGGTTCTCCAACATTTTTTTTATATATATATAATACCATCTTTCAGTGATCTTTCAGTCCAGAGCTAAGTAATTGTATACAGGACTAGAACTCGAAAACAAAGCAAATGATTCTCTAAATGAGTATTTATCCCAATGATTAGCCAAATATTTCAGGATACAATACATATTATAGCTATAGAAATATCAGCTAGATACATTAATTAATCAATAGATACATTAACCCCATTCCACACATTTGTCTTGAAAGTGATTATATTTCTGAGTGTTAGATTAGTCCCTCCCCCCCCCTTTTTTTTTTACTAAGCCACTTATCCATTTTCCTTTTGTCGCAGCATGTCTTATTCACGATTGGCAGCAAAACGGCTCAATTATACAATAATAGCACTATTTCGAGAAGCCCTGCTATAAAGCACAGCAAGCATATATCCGTTTAAACCCTGAGATTTTAACTCTGAATGGCATTTGGTTGGTTTAGAAAGCTAATATTTCAGTGATTGTGTAAGGCAATAAGGCGGAAAGTTAGCTAAATGATCCGTAACACAGAGCTAGAGGTCATATTTGTTCAGCATCTCGGAGATTTTTTCAGGCTTAAGCAGAGTGTGTTGATTTATGTAGCGTGTTAACTAATACTTAACACACGTTAGCCGATTAGCAAGCAGCCACTGATTAGGCCAGGAATAGCACAAAGTTAGCAATTTTTTTTTTTTTTTTACATTTTCTTGAATAAATTTCCATATCAAACATTATTGTCTGAGATACACACACATCTTTAAACCACACACATGCTAGCACATGCACATAGTAATGCAGTCTGTCTTATCTGTTGGATATTTTATATAGATTTTACATCTTTTCTAATGCGTTTTTCAAGCAGACATTTAATTTGATCATTTCCTGAGTCAAAACACATTAATCCCTGTCACCATAATACTTCAAAATAAGAATTATTTAGCCCCATCACCACATATTCCAATATTCACATCTTTTGGGTCTCCTTTGGAGCCCTGGGTCTGGTATGTAAGGAATAAAACACTCAGTGTCATGCTGTTACAGGAAATAATCAGAGTGGTGTGATGAAGCAGGGTTACACATTACCACCACAAAGCTGATTATTTTCCCATAACAGCTCATCCCGAAGTGTTTTATTCCTCTTATACCACAGCAATTTGCCAATGATTCCATTTTTATTCATTAAAGAACAATGCATCATACATTTTATCTGCTTATAGTTACATTACAATCGAGGAATGTCCACGGAACATATAGCAGCTATAAACAGTCGTTTCCTCACCAGCCTCTTTTTTTTCTTTTTTGCTCTGTTGAAATTAATAAGGCAAAAATCACGTCTTGTCATGTTACCAAGAAACCCACAAAGCATAAAGCCCTCGGGCCTGAAGAGTTTTTCGTGGTGGAAAAAATTAAGGTTACAGCTTGATCTCTGCCTGATACAAAGAGCTGCCACTGGAGACTCCTTCCATCAATTCATATTTACCCAAAGCACCTTAAAAATAATGCAAACATGCAATCCAATCACTAAGGTGAGCAGCTTAGACAATATTTTGGTTCTTCTTTTTCGGGGTTGGAGGTACGAGGCTGATCTAGGTAACAAATAAGAAGAGTGGGTCTGAACCAAAGTCTTCTCTGGAGATACAAATCTTTATATACTCACTTAAGACAACACCGTTAACTTTGCGATTGAACTCCTAAGGTGTGGAACGGTACAAATTATGCTAAGGTACAAAAGTGACAAGCTTATCCAAGATGGCCGCCTCTGGAACAGTTCAGCGTTCAGCTACATGGTGAAGTTTAATTCATGTTTACAGATGGGGAAGTCCCATTCTGTCCTAAACCGCACCAGCACATCTGTATGACATCACTAAAGAAA
>CM074923.1:2394886-2424486 GCA_037576815.1 Pangasius larnaudii | reverse complement strand
TGAGTGAAACGGTCCGGCCCAATGCCCTCCAGCTCACACACACACACACACACACACACACACACACACACACACACACACACACACACACACACACACATTATCGGATTGTCGCTCGTGTACATTGAAACATCCAATCCTGTACTGACGCAACAGGTGTGAAAGGGAAGGGGATACTCACAGCCCCTGTGGCTCCTGGGGCTTATGGGGCTTTAGACATTTTTCCTGGCGTGTACACGTGCACACACACACACACACACACACAAGCATTCTATAAAATGCTGTAAATGTGTAAATGCCATTGCTGTGAATTCCAGTGGAAGAGCAAACCGTCTGCTACACACCACTTTCTCACAAAAAACTCTTTCTATATTTTCCACTGTTTCTGTCCATCTCTGCCTCTCTCGCTCATAAAAGCTAATATATTTACAGCATTTGGCAGACACCTTTATCCAGAGTGACTTACATTTATCTCTTTTTTTTTTTTATACAACTGAGCAGTTGAGGGTTAAGGGCCTTGCTCAGGGGCCCAGCAGTGGCAGCTTGGTGGTGCTGGGGATTGAACTCGTGACCTTCCGATCAGCAGTCAAACGTTTTAACCACGGAGCTACCACTCCCCCTAATAGCTAAACGCTAACCGTTTCATAAGGATGACCAACGTTCTGCCGTGTGACGTCATCAGTATGCGCCTCGATCGAGTCACTTGTGAACTCAGACCTTGATTTTTAAACACAAAAACACATCTTATAATTTTCAGAAATGATTATTTGTCAAAAATATTACAATATCTGTCATATTTAAGTCCAGTTCAGCTCTAGTGCATGGGGCACTATACCAAGAGCTAAGAATACTCATTTAAATAAATAAATACTTAAATTTTAAATAAATACTTAAGTAAAAGTATGAGTATTGTGTCAACATTTTACTCAATTAACAGCAGTGTGCAAGAGAAATAAAATCTACACGAGAGATTTGAATATCAAGAAGTATCTACATTTAAACGTAAATTCAGGAGTAAAAGTTACATACTTTTAACTGATCAAAAATGAACAACTCAGAAATGCTATCTATCTATCTATCTATCTATCTATCTATCTATCTATCTATCTATTATATTAGACAATTAGACCTAGAATTTGGCTAAACTTATTGAAACGAATGCTAGGGCGGCATTAACAGTGAAAGCAAAACCAGCTAGCAAGTTAACTCAACCCAGAATGCTCAAATTTTTAAAGGTCGACATTTCATTTTTGCGTGGGAGGCAAACGAGACATCTCATCCTGTATGAATCAAAAGAGAACTTCGTGCTAAATGACGGCCATGGACGCTCGACCGTTCAACTGCGTGATGGGAGCTGAGCAAAGCAAAAACAGAAAAGCAAAGAGAAATGATCAAAGAAAATCTCATTGCATTTGAGATTTCATACAATGACTTCGAAGGTCAAAATGAAAAGATAAGGCAGTAAAAAAGGAAGTCTTTTCTCCTGAGTAAGAGTTCATCTATTGCGTTTCAATAGCACTTCAGTACAGTGCATATCTTCCAAAATAGTACTGAAGTACGTACAACGGCTCAAGTATTTTCCACTCCTGCCTTTAATATGCTTTAATGAATCAAGTATAATTTGTGAAGTGAAACGTCACAGTGATTAAAGTTGCATTTTACAGTGGATTTTTAAACGGCGCAGCTAATGTTAGCTACGTAGGAATGTTGATGCAGAGACGCAGAGGTTTCATATGAAGTAAAATGGTGCAGTTTTTCCTCCACCATTGGTCATTAGAAACAACCCTGTTGCTTCAGACTTACACAAGAATTAGGAAATAAGAAGAAGCAAATGTTTAATGTGAACTGAACTGAATGTATCTGGCAGAATAAAGAGAGAGACTGAGAGAGAGAGAGAGAGAGAGAAAGAGACAGACAGAGACTGTTCATGGGTTTACATTATCATCAGCGTCGCTTTGCTCTTCTGTTTATCTTTAATTATCCACGGAGACTGTTTGTTTGGACACTACAGTAATTTACACAATCAACAGTCATGTTTAAGCTGAGCTCATTAATAGTGTGGATGGAGAAAGAAATAGAGACTATGACACATTGAGAGGATTAAGACAGATTTAACTAAAAGGGAAAATACAGCAGAGACTCAAAGTGAAAATTATGACTGCTGATTACTCACGGACGGTTTTACAAAACGACACAAAACTCCTGAAAATCCACACAGGGGAGTGAAGACGTCAGAGCTGAAGACAACACCCAACCCCCCCCCAGTTAGCAAGCAAGACGCGTGTTCCGTTGTTGAGCCCCAACATGCCATCGTAGATACTTTTACAAACACCACGAAACTCTTACCTTCTGTTCCAATCCTGTTTTCCTTGCAGCACAAGAGGTCCAAACAGCATACAGGAAGGCTACAGTAAGTCAATCACCACTGTTTACAACTGTGGTGAGCAGAAAAGCATCTCAGCGCGCCCAATTCATGCCAAGTCTTGAGGCAGATGTGCTACAGTAGCAGAAGTCCACTTTGGGATCCACTCTTGTCAGCCAAGAACAGGAATCTGAGGCTCCAGTGGGCATAGGATCACTAAACCTGCACAGATTGGACAAACATCACTTGGTGTTTTTACAATCTCCAACATGTTAACAAATAATAATATCATATTGCAATATATTCTTAAATATAAGTCAAAATGTATGCAACATTTTTACGTAAACTATCCTCATGGTGAAGTCCAGAGGATTTCCCCAAGCTGACGTCGACGATGTTGGTCACGTTAAAGACAGTACAGGAATGCAGCCCTGGAGTTGACCTTTAACCCCCGTGAATTCATTTTTATGCACTGGAGGTACGCAAATAGATAAAGAAGGCCTTATTTCATGATCCGGAGCTGACACGCTACATTTACAAGATGTCCCAGAATCCATGGGCGTGAGCAATAATGTCACATACACGTCCACACGTGAGCGATGAATGCCAATGATGTCACACCAGAACGAAAGCAGTCATCGGCAGGAATGTTCACTTTTCTCCGGCTCACGTTTCCTATAAAGATCGAGCTGGCTGAGTCCTGATGAGAAGGTCTGTAGAGCGTGTATAAACTGTTTACAGCCAGGAACCCCTTCCTGTGGAAAAAAAAAAAAAATAATCACCATTATAATCACGCCTGAGGTGGTGTCCAGACAGGGTCCTCGCTTCATCTGCTGTGAAAAAATACGAGTTGAGTTGACTAGCGGCCATTCACTCATTTCTGTGGGATTAAAAATGACGGCACCAACATGGCATCCTTTACATGGTTGCGTTCTACTGTCAGTGAGGTTCTGTCACTGTTTACACCAATGTTTTTTAACAGCAGCGTGTGAATGCAGCATTAACAAACACGTAACTATAGCAACAAAACTATACTAACAAAATAATAACAGTTATAATTGCATCATCATTGCTTCATCAACATCATTAATTCTAATACCCTGGCACGCACACACACACACACACACACAGGTCATTAGTCAGCTAGGCTTTACTGGGCTGTTAGCCCTACCTATGCTACAGTCCACACGCCGTCCCTAATTTTTGCCCCCACATCAAATGGCATCACTCTCTCCCCATACTGGGGGAAGGCAAATATTTAGAGAAGGACAGAGGCTCCATAAATCCACTGCAGCAGAGAGAGAGAGAGAGAGAGAGAGAGAGAGAGCAAGAGAGAGAGAATATGATACAGAACCCACCCAAAACCCCACCACCACCATAACCCCCATCAACCCCACGAACTCCACCACCCACCACATCCCTACACCTAACCACCTCCGAACCACTGAGCTCTCAGGGCGTTCAGATAAAGGAAGCAAGCGAGAAAGAGGTAACGAAAGAGAGGGAGATACTGAAGAGAAAGAAAGTAAGAAAAAGAAAGAAAGAAAACAGGAAAAAGGGACACAGATGAGATAGAAAAAGGTGGTAGGAAGAAAGACAGGAAAAAGAAAAAGAGAGGAAGGAAGGTTATGAGAAAGAGAGAGAGAGAAAGTGAGAAGTAAGGAAAGAAAGCAGTGCCAACTTCTAAGAGCTCGATGAGGAACGTGAGATTAGTAAGAGGGGAATAGGACACACACGTACACACACACACACACACACCCGTGCACACACACACACATTCCAGCGGATCTACAGGCCACTCCTGATTTACAATAACACCTCAGGTTCCTGCCCTGGCAACTGTTCCTCTGTATTTATGTGGCCTTTTATTTGAAAACAATATGGAGCTCTCATGGTTAAAGAACGCACCACGATGCTGAGAGCTCAGGGGTCAAGGGAGTAAATTGAGGGCAGATGAAGCCTGGTTTAGGGCTTGGATGGTGTATATAGAGATGGCCAGGCAAGGGCTCATCTCTCTCTCGCTCTCTCTCTCGCTCTCTCTCTCTCTAAGAGTGAAGTAGTAGCTCAAACATCTGGAGAGCCCTTAACATTGCGAAGCTAAATGACATTAGATCATCCATCTTAAAGCTTACGCCATCTTTAAGGGTCTATTGTGTCATGACCACTATTAGCCCTTACTTACATCATATTAGCCATCTTTATTCACATGCATTCCTCTTCTCTCTCTCTCTCTCTCTCTCTCTCTCTCACACACACACACACACACACACACACACACACACACATTCTTTCATCTTATCCCATCTACCATATAGATCACTTTGGTGGTATTTTTTAGATATACGTGTCCACATGGCTGTCCAATATCCATCCTAGTGCTGATTCACAGCCAATGTTTAGTGACAGCCAACATTCCCACTAAATTTTTCCTTGCTAAACAAAACCTATTTCTATTAGCATTAGCTGGCTAGCCTGGGAAGACAACTCTTGGCAACACTGCAATAATAACAAGATAGGTGTTGAACATTGCTTACTAGGTTCACAGTCAACGTTATTTGTGGTTGCGACTGAATTTGGTGGCAGCGAGACTGTCTCTGTTGTGATGTCTGTTCCTGTTTGGGCTTTAAAAATAAGAAAAACTCAATGCTGCTATGAGAGACAAGTATACCTCTGGCCAGTCCCAACTTATTTACAATTACCAGAAGAGGTACAACCCATAACATCCTGAAATCAACAACATGACTTATTTGCCAGAAAGATGCTGTTCAATCATTAAGGGTATGTGCATAAAGTTGATTTAATACAACATGCATGAGCTACTTGGGTTAAAAGGGTTCAAATATCTGAAAAATAACATTCTGCCACCAACATTCTCCCCCTAACACCTGATATCTGGACCTGACTGAAATGTGGACTTATCCCCCCACCCACACACACACACACACACTTTAATACCTTTACTCAAGAGCAGTGTGTGTGAGCAAAGTGACGGATTAGTGGGGATTATAAGTGTGTGTGATGTCCTCTACAGCCTCTCATCGCTCCCTAGGGCCTGGGCTGATACACACTGCCCATCTAGAACCTCAAAGCCCTCAGGATCAACCATTTGTGTGTGTGTGTGTGTGTGTGTGTGTGTGTTCTCGTGGGAATTGTGGAGGATAGAGACATAATGTCACACTGTCAGAAGATAACACAGTGTCAGAAGCTAGGTGGTCACACACACACACACACACACACACACACACACACACACACACACACTTTTTACTTTAACATTTATACATTTATACAGCTACAGTACACACTGAACCCTTTACATAAAGTAAGAGGGATAGTGAGGCAAAAAAAAAGATAAAGAAGGAGACGCAAAACCCGTAGTGATGTGTCGTTTGCAAACGAATTGACTCTTTGAATCAGCTCTTTTAGGTGAACATTGGGTGTTGATTTTTTTTTTTTGGAAATGAGGAAAAAATATCTTAGATCCTGTGATGCTATCGATAAAACTTCATGAAGCCGTTATTCACGTGCAGTGCAACCGTGATATTAAAGCATCCATGGCATCTTATGAACATCTGAGCTGGGTGGCACAGTGTAACAATTCCTAGTGAAAATATTCAACTCTGTGCGTGTGAGACTGACGCCGGAGCACAATCATTTTAATGCAAGCGTATTTATTACTAATGTTATTGTGTTCATCAGATGGCAGAGTAAGATTTTACTGAATCACTTACATGATCAGTAGGCAAAGACCAACAACTTGCAAATGAATCTGTTTATGAGCCTAATACCCAGATAAAAAAATAAACTGTTAACATAGCGAAGTTTTCTGTAAGCAGATGTTTATTTAATATTTATGGAAGGAGTCTCCAGCGTCAGCTCTTTGTAACAGTCAGCAAGTTTTCAGACACTTTACAGTTTCTCAGTAACATGACAAGCTGCGTTTTTTTTTTTTTTTGGCTTATTAACTTAATTAAAGAGACAGAAAAATGAGAGACCAGTGAGGGAACAACTGTTTATAGCTGCTATAAATATAACTATAAATGGATAAAATGTATGACGTTCTTTAACCAATTTCTTTATTCCATACTTAATGTATACATTGTATCTGTTCCCTTCATTTACACACACACACACACACACACACACACACACACACACACACACACACACACACACACACACACACACACACAGAGTATGCTCTCTTATACATTCTCACACACACAAAGACAAAGGTATACACCCACACAAGCACACACACACACAAACACACACATACACACACACACACACACACACACACACACACACAGTATGATCTCTTATACATTCTCACACACAAAGACAAAGGTATACACCCTTACACACACACACACACACACACACACACACACTCCCTTAGCTGCTCTCTTGGTCTCTCTCCTGCGTTTCCGGGGTGTGTTGGTATTCTGGGGCGCAGCGCTCTGTGAAATGTCATCCCTCCTGTGGCAGTCTTCTATTTTGTGTATAAATGTCAATAGTTAGTTATACAACCACAATATGGACGCTTCTCTTTGCACAGGCGTGTCTAACCTTTTTTTGCGTGCACCGCTTTTCCACTGGAAATGCTGATGTGTGTGTGCATCCCTCCCGAGTGACGCCTTTTAGGCCTTCTGTTATTTAACCAGCCACTTCTGCTCCGTTTCTGTACTATGTTTATTCCTCTGACATCAATTCCCTCCTCTCTCTCCAACGCTTTCTCTCTTCCTGACAGAAAAGTTTTCCGTTTTTCACATTTTTACTAACTTGAATTCCAGACATACAGTACCGTGCAAAAGTCTTAGACACGTGCAAAGAGATGCCGTAGAGCAAAGATGCCTTCATAAATAATTCAATTTAATGTTTCTACATTTAAAAAAAAATACTACAAAGAGCAGTAAACAGTAATAAATGAAACAAAGTCAATATTTGGTGTGGCGACACTTTGCTTTAATAAAAATAAAACAGTATCTCAGGTGCAGTGTGTGCAGTTTTATAAAGAAATGAGCTGTAAGTGTTACTGAGCCGCACTTCTTCTGGAGACTTCGACTGTCGACTCGCTTCTTAATTTTGCAGCAAAACCTTCATTATGCTTTTTTATGTTTTTGTAACATGTCATTTTGTGCTGTAAAACTAATGTTTGACATTAAATGTTAACACTAAAACGTTTTTGACCTGACTTGATCATGCAGAAGTCATACAATAAAAGTCTAAAACATTTGCACTTTTGTACTTTTTTGCACTTTTGTATGTGATAAAGTTTATTACTGCATTTTCCCCCCCGTTGTTTTCCAAAATGCTCATGTACTTCTGTATTTGTGGGACTGAATTGAACTAAACCAGAAGGCTTCTCCATCTCTGTAACTCTTTAACTGAGGTATGAATCTAAAGATGCTCTGGAAACATCTTTATGCCGTGTACACGATAATATACACATTTATTAAACATTTCCTGTAAGAGTAAATTAGACACAAAATCTATAATTGAATACATGATCATTTACAGTGAAGTCAGGATGAAGGAATTCTTCAGGCACTCTGTTAGTTAAACATAAAATGGCTCACATTTGGTATTAATACTCTTTAAATTATCTTACAGCCCTTTCCAACAAAGAATGGAGATTACATCTTTATTCTGAGCAAAAATTAGGATTTATGCCCTACAAGCAAAAACCTTATTAAACTATAATGAATAAAATCTGAAATGGAAATCAGACTCACTTTCCCCTGCAATAATTCACTTTAATCTTATTGGGTTAAGGGACTGCATCATTATAAACATTAGATAATATCTATTTCACTTCTAGGATTAGTTAATTTTATTGCTACTTCAATGAAGGACTGTCCTGCAAACATGGCGATTTAAAGTCGAGGTAATAGAATGGAATGTTTTTTTTTTTTGAGTCCACATATACGGACCTTCTGTAAAACTGGTCTCGGGGATTTTGCAAAATAAATCAATCAATCAATCAATCAATCAAATGCACAAAATTTTAAATGGGTTTTCCAAGTATTCGAACTAGAAAATCTTGCTCTAAGGGCAACTGTCATATAGTATATACACACAATATGTCCAACCACTTTCTAACACCTATACACCTGCTCATTCACGCAATTATCCAATCAGCTGATCATGTGGCAGCAGCACAATGCATAAAATCATGCGGATACAAGACAAGAGTTACCGTAGACTTCCTGTCATCTTGAAAGAGTCTGTCGGCTTGAAACAGTCTGATAAGCAAGGCATTTCTGCCCGCAGAACTGCGGCTCCACTGAATGTTTTTTTTTTTTTTTTGCTGTTGTGGGTAAAAAACCCCGGAAATGATCAGTTTCTGAAATATTCAAACCAGTCTGTCTGGCACCACCAAGCATGCCACGGTCACTGAGATCACATTTTTTCTCCATTCTGTTGTTTGATGTGAACATTAACTGAAACTCTTGACCTGTATCTGCTTTGCACTGCTGCCACATGATTGGATAATTGCATAAATGAGCAGGGGTGCAGGAGCTCCAGGTAAAGTGGTCAGTGAGTGTATATATATATACACATATAGTGGAAAAGTTATGCATAGTGCACAATGTTCCCAGAGGAGGAAGTTTCAGACAAAAGTCCTTCAACAGCAAAGCAAAAGGTTTCTGAGGCTGAAGGAAGTGAAAGCAGTTGACATTCGAAATGGTTGGTGTTGTCACAACAACATGACGTTCATTCCATGGGGTTCCAAATTTCAGAAAGAGAGTGTTACTTTTTTTAGTAGTTCCCAAAGGTAGAAAAATGTCCAAATTAAGTTGGTGGATTAAACCACTGCAATGAAAAGTAGATCACCATCAGCACACTGTACATGTTTGACTTCAGTTTATGATGATTAACATTATGATGAAGAATATGTGAATATATGAATATATAAATATACATTGGCCATCTTAGGTATCTGGAATCTGCAGAGCAACGATCATTATTGTGGACCCGCAAGTGGAAGAGAGTCCCTAATCCCCAGGATGGACCGGAGACCCTGCTACACTGAACTGTGGATGTCAGCTATTTCTATTTGTGCCATTTTGGTTGTAAAGATAGGAATATAGCTTAGTGGAGAGTAACAGCTATCTCCATTGAGCTTTCACCATCTACTCCGACTCCCCCTCCTTCCTTTCTAAAGGTGCAGGGAGGGTCCATGGCCCAGTAATTACTCCTCACTGATCCTAATAACACATCAGAGGTGCCGCCACTCCAACAGGACCTCCGGTGAGATGCACCCGGCCCGGGGATGCTCATTACCCGAATGAGCCCCCCACCTTCTCTCACTCATCTGAACCAGAGCTTCACAGATGAACTCTCACCATCACCGTCCCCCCCTCCTTACACCCCAACAAGATCCTCTCTCCTCCCTCACTCGCTCATTGTCCCCGGGGTTTAATTGGAGCGATGTTCTCCATTGTGGACCTCCTCAATGGCCGTGTAGAAGCCCATTGTGGTGATGAATGGAGCCCTGAGTGGTCATTAGGTCCCGGGCTGAATGGGCTTCTCTGGGGGAGCTGCAGACCTCCGAGGACGAGTGAAACCACGATTCGCTCTGACGCTTGGCCCCCTCTGAAGGGGCAGTAGCGGGCACTTGGTTTGTTGTGGGGGGCTTTTGTGAAGCCCCAGCAGGGACAGAGCGGACGGGGGGGGGGGGGGATCGAGAGGATCAAACATTTGAAATGCAGCCGGGGATGTCACTACCTGAGAGAGAGAGAGAGAGTGGAGAATGGAGTATACTACATTACTTCACTGGTGGTCCAGAAGCAATCGAAAACAATACATACACATTAGTGGCTTTAAAAGTCTAAAGCCACTAAAATTTTTTAAACATACAAACACTACACAGATGCCGTAATGATCGCATTCAAAGTACTTTCTCTCATTCTCTCTCTCTCACACACACACACACACACACTTCATTATACACTGGTGCCAACTCAAGATTCCTAAATAAAAGGTCTTCTAAAGGTTTTTGAACCCAAGCCAACCAGCTACTGTATGAGATGAATCATAAAATGCTTAAAAAATGGAAAAAAGACAAAAGATGCAAAACATACACAGTACACCTAATGTCCCTCACAAGGGACATGAACTACTGATCCCATTGAGAATTTCCCTCCTCTCTCAGTTTGTTCCCAAACATCACATATTTTCTGCAATGTAATGTTTCAGGGTTTTGTAGTTACTGTATAACGTAATTTTGTGTAGATACAGTCCCTGAATTATTAAAACATTGGCAAACTTGATAATAACCCTGCCAAAAATTGCAGAAGCTGATATACCAAGAGCCTCTACAGAGGACTGGGGCTTTGACACGAGCAAAATAACATGGCATGTCTGTTTTATTGGGAACTGTCAATGCAAATATATAACTTCGCACCGCAATGTGCTTTACTAAGCCTGAAAGTCACTATGCAAATGGCGATTGATACGTAAATCAATACATCAAGAGTACATGTATTAAAATTGTGGAAGCCCCGTTTAGTACAAAATTATATTGTTTTATTCTGATTTAATGATGAGAATTTATGAAAATGATTTTCTCCTAATTTATTCCTCACCAGTTCCCACCCACCAACCAGCTTCCTCCAAGACACGTGAAGCCAACTACATTCTTTTGAACTGTGTCCTGACAAGCATGAAACATACTCAGAGGAAAGTGCTATCTACCCTATTCTGCATACCTAAGCTCACAGATACCCACAGTTGTCTAGCATCATTCTGTCTGACAGAATAGAGAGAGAGAGAGAGACAGAGAGAGAGAGAGTATGCCCCATCCCACCCAGAAAACACGGCCAATTTTGATATCTTGGACAGTTATGGCATAGCCAGGATTCAAAGGTGCGACCTCCAGATGATAGGGTTTCTGTCTGTTTCTATCCACACAGGAGACCTCGGCTAAATTATGTAAAATAATGAAGTCAAATAATCAGGAAAGTCGTGGCCTATCACTACCACAGAAAAGCTGGCTTCGTATTATTATTCACTGCAAACAGCATTTAAAAAGCGCCTTTAGTTAAAAAGATTTTCCTTCACATATACTGTACCTTATTAACAAAGCACACTCAGGTCTACACTCTTTTATTCACTGCCTGAAGTCCCCTAGGATATTCCTTCCTTCCCCTGACATTGCATGCGATGTACAGCAATTCACTCATTTATTTGTGTCACCCACAAGGCGTCTACTTTGCATGAACAATCTGTTTTATTGCACATGTAAATTAGTGCACTTTGGTTTGGGTTTTAGTCCAACAGTAAATCAGTGCTGTAGTCCGGAATTTCATTCTTGTTATGCTGTTTTTCGCGTTCCAGTGGATTTTGTTAGTAAGTTCATTAGCTAGCTAGTTAACCTAAAGGCCCAGGAAAACCCATATCCATGGTTAGTGTCACTCTAGGATTTTCTAGTAGTGTGAAATATAGCTTCTATATATACAACATACAGTATACACATTTACACGTGTGCATAATTCAGGGAAATTATTTCCTTCTCAGATCCCATCTTGTTAGAAAGCTGACTTCAGTGTACAACGTCAGCCATGGTATAGCGCCCCTGGAGCAGAAAAGTGTGAAGATCCTTCTGTAAGGGCCCAACATCAGTCAGCACATATAATTGTTTACCTCAGCAACACTAATTACACATTCACCAATTTTAT
This sequence comes from Pangasius larnaudii, assembly GCA_037576815.1. Lineage (NCBI taxonomy): Eukaryota > Metazoa > Chordata > Actinopteri > Siluriformes > Pangasiidae > Pangasius > Pangasius larnaudii. The sequence goes on along the minus strand of CM074923.1, from coordinate 2,412,438 downwards.
CGCATGATATAGAAAATCTCATGTTGAAGTCCAAGAATGGTCCCGATATATATATTTTTCTAGTGTGCTTAAAATAAGAGGCATGAATAAATCAGACTAGAGGGAAGTGTACTCCACAGCTGGAGTGGTTCTGCTATGTGGCTTTCCTACTCTGTCACACCTGACTCAACTCATCCAGCAGTGAACAAGCTGTTCATGAGCTGAATGTTAGAGCAGGGAAAGCACTACAACGTGAAGTGCATGCCGTCCGTAGGGCCGAGACGGAGGAACAATGCCAAAGCCGTAGCGGTGATTAAAATGTGTCGGATTACTGTGAAGGAGGGAATTTGTCACAGCAGATCATGATGATAAATGTGATGACTCTCTGAGCAACAGAGCCAGCAGCTGGATGTTATGAGACCTCCGCTAAAGATCTCTCTCTACACACGCGTGAACCAGGCAAGAGAAATAGAGCAGTGAGCACTAATAGAAAAACAAATTTTCAATGTCAGGTTGTGTTTTTGCTAGTTTACCCCAGGGGGTAAACCCATGATCTTACACAGTGAGGTGCAATTGGGAACTGAAATTATAGCATCAAAGTACACTTGGAATGGGGTAGAAATAGACGGCATACCAAGAACTTAAGGATTCTTTGGTTGCTGCTCTCTTCCCCTTATCCTTAAAGTTCAATGTAGAGTCTTACAACACAGTATTTTTCTGCCGTAGTTCAAAACTGTAAGTCTTTTAGCAAACTAAAAACCCTTAACTATGCAAAGAACCCCTTGAAGTACCCTTTTTTAAAGTGTGCACAGCACTGGGGGGACAACTATATTGGGTAAGGTGCAATTATAAAGAATTTAATTAATTAAAACAAGAATTATAATTAACTTTAATTCTAAAATGCGGTCCTCATAATATGTAATATATCCCAGTTAACTGACCAATCTATCCATCTATCTATCTATCTACCCATCTGATTATACACTCTGAGGAACACGTTTGGTAGGCAGCTGAAACAAGCTAGCCAATGACTGAGGCTAATAATTGTCCAACCTCAAGGCCAAAAAGTATTTTATACAAACAAAGTGAAAGCTAAGCGACTGAAAGCAAGACAAAACTATTGCAAATAATGGAAATAGCTGAGAACATTAACATTTCATTCAGATTTGTAGGTTTTAAAGGTTGATTGAACTATGTACCACGTAGCCAAGTCATTAATGTAAATGTTGGGAATATCAATATTTCCTTCAAATGTGTTGGTAACTTACAAAGAGAAGACTTTGTAGAAGTAAAAGTATAATTTAACTAGATAACAGATCAGATATGTTGCCGAATAACAAAGAAAAGATTATTAGCGTTAAAATAATTAAAAAATTTAACTAGCTAGAATGTAGCCATTAAGACTTTTACACAGACCATGTAAATGCACAGACCGTAAATAATACAAACTCACTGAAAATATCCACATTTCTCTCAGATATACTGACAGATAAACAAGAAAAAACATTCAGTACAAATAAAATAACGCTGTATTCACATGTAGCATCGGGTCCCTGAGGACTAGCGGTTAGGTCTCGGTGCTGTCACCGCCGTGGCCCGGGTTCGAATCCCGGTCGGGGAACCACACAAGTCCGTGCACTCCCAGTGCCGCTCCCAAGCCCAGATAAAATTGGGGAGGGTTGCGTCAGGAAGGGCATCTGGTGTAAAAACTGTGCCAAATATGAGGACCAACGATCCACTGTGGTGACCCCTACTGGGCTGAAAGAAGAACAACAACATTCCCATGTAGCATCAACCGCTAACCAGACTTTCACAACTTGTGTTTTTACATGGACAATGTAAACAGAGCACAAACATAAACAATACAAATTCATTGGAATGATCAACATTTCTCTCAGATGTGTTGGTTTATTACTAAAAAAAAAAAGACTTCTAAAACTAAATAACATTGCACAGTTTAAAATTAGGATTTAACTAACTAGCCTGTAGCTATAAACAGCTACAAACAGCTAGAAACAATACAAGACCACTGGGAAAGTCAATATTTCCCTTAGATGTGTTGGTAAATTACCAAAAAAAAAAAAAAAAAAGATTCTGTACACATTTAGCATCAAACACTGAATAAGTTTTGCCATATTGAGAAACGTCAACATTGCATCATGACTCGTGAACTCGCAGCCGTCAAATCAAAAAACGTTGATTTCTGTAGTAGTGAATACAAGAGTGGCCCATTCATGTGGAATCATTTTGTAAAAACACAATGAACACACGACTGTGATTGAACGTAGCATTTCATATGGAGATGAGATCCAGGACTGCAGCCGTTCTGTCAAACTGCAGCTCTCACACTGAACAGAGCTGCACCGCTCTCACAGTCCTGCTATTGAAGTCCTCATACACACACGCACACAGAGACACACACTCCTCAATACACTTCTTCATCTCCTCATATCCGCTGTGTACAAATCGCCTTTGAAAACAAGCACAATGCCAGACGTCATGCGAATGTAAGTAAACACGCACACACACTCACACACGTACTTGCGTGCATGAACAGACACAAACACACATGGATGATAATGAGAATCTTACATCATGACTGGAGGGTCTCGTGTTTCTGTCTCAGAGTGTGGGTTCGTTAGACCCATGTGTCTGTGTGTGTGTGTGTGTGTGTGTGTGTGAGAGGGCTGTGTTATTGCTACGATACACAAACACACACTTCACATCCTGAACTTTCTAAACAAGAGCTGTGTTCAGCTCTTAGTGACCGCACGCTTCATCTTTCTCCTGCAAAACATTTTCCTCCCTGTCACTGTTTATTTGTGTGTGTGTGTGTGTGTGTGTGTGTGTGTGTGTGTGTGTGTGTGTGTGTGTGTGTGTCTGTGTGTGCGCCCATGTATGGGAGTGTGGGTGTATGGCCATGTATTTGTCCCTTTATGAGGACTAAAAGTCTCCCTAATGACAGGGATACGTGACAATTTCAGGACTGTGGGGTCCTCATAAAGAAAATTACTTTTTACACAAAGTGCAGCTTTTAATTGAAAAAAATAAAAATAAAAGAGCCAAAATATTTACTTTTGGGTTGTGAGGTTGTTGTTAGTGGTTACAGTTACAAGAGTTACCGTAATACACAAGTCAAAGGAAATTCCTTACAAAGATAGTAAAACCATCGTGTGTGTGCGCATGTGTATGGATAGGGTTCTGTGTAAGAAGTGAAACACTCAAAGACACGACACCTACAGCAGTCTTAATTTAAACAACACAATTATATTTTACATTTTGTATTTACAGCATTGGCAGCCTTACTTATCCAAGCTTATTTGCCTACTTAGCAAACATATCTTTACGCTATTGCAGATCGGGCCAAGTATAAAGATACCAGCAAGTTAAGAAAATGCCAGAAACAGGGGTCAGGGCCGATTCATAAGTGGATACATGAGACGGTTGTTTAGCCCATGTTTGAAGACAGCAAGGACTAGAAGGAATTTATTCCACCACCTGGCTACCAGCACGGAAAACAGTCTCAATGCTTATCTTCCTTGTATCTTGAAGGCTCGTGGGTCAAGCCAAGCCGTACTTGTAGTTTAAAGGGCTCGAGTTACGGAGCAAGATTTGACCACTGCCACCAGGTGGAAGAGGCTGGACCGTTCTTGGTTTTGTGAGGCAAGCATCACAGTTTTAAATTTAATGTGGGCAGCTACAGAAAGCCACTTGAGAGAATGTAGCAGTGGAGTACCCTAGGTGGACTTTGGGAGATTAAAGACAAGCTGCATTCTGGATCAGTTGCAAGGAATTAATGGCATGTGGAGGAAGCCCATTTCAAGAGACTGAACAAGCACCTGAGTGGCCTAGTTGCAGAGAAAATGTTGAGTGCTTATGATGTTGTGCAGGAGAAACTGAGAACAAGTACGTCCATTGCTATACCAAGGTGCAATTTTTGAAGAAGTGATCAGGGAGTTCTTATGAAGCAGATTGGTCTTCCTACTATCCATAATGAGATGTCAGCCATGAATGCCTGGTAACCAACTGGGTATTTGAAAGAGAAGATGAGCTTTGTGTAGAAGATAGTACCTCACCAAGAGAAGAGGCAAAGTAAGAAAAGAGAAACGATCTGAGCACTGAGCCTTGAGGGGCACCACTGAAGAGTCTGCATGGAGCGGATGAGGATCCAAAATGAGCACCCTTTGAGGTAGGACACTTGTTATTCCAAAGCTGGTGAGGATGGACAGGAGAATATTGTATTTAACTGCAGAGAGATCCAGTCTGATTTAGCATCATGAAGCTTCTCAGTAACTAATATAAAATGATTTCCGTAAAGTGTGCCAAATTGGGGCTTCTGGGTGGTGCAACAGAAAAGTGTCTGCCCTATTGGTGGGACACTGAGAGGGTGAATCCGGACTATGAGACAGCAATCCGTGACCAAGGGTCCAATGAGCAATACTGGCCATGTTCTTTGGGTGGGAGGGATAGCAGTGCTCTCTTCCCTGTCAATCAGTGATATTAACCAATTGTGGGCATCTGTGAGCTAATGTATTCAGAAGAAGGCAGTTAGGACCTTCCTCCAAGTTGGTTACTCAAGATGAATGAATGAATAAAAAATATGGGGTAAAAGTCAGTGTGCCAACTTCCTGACCAGACTTCCTGGGATGCTTGAGCTTGTTCAGAGTGAGGGTGAAAGACAACTGATTATATGTGGCATATGTAGGCATTGTTGAAAAGAAAGGAAAGGAAGATATGGGTTCGTAGCACACAGCTTCAGAATTTTGCTGGTGAATATGTGTATTTATGGTTTACTGGAAGTCTCAATGAAAGAATCAACCAGTGTGCATGGGGAGAGTGTGTGTGTGTGTGTGTGTGTGTGTGTGTGTGTGTGAGAGAGAGAAAGAGAGACAGACAGAGAAACCCAGAGACATTCAGGGACACACTCGGTCTCCCGTCTCTTCCTGTTTAGCCGGGGTGTCTGTGGATGGTAAACACTGCTGGTGCCATGCTGGACTCTACAGTCCCAGACTTGTCCACTCAGGCAGAGGGGATTGTGGACCACCAAGGTCTCCTGCACACGCTCACTGTCATGCGGCTCAGATCTGAGGAAACATTCAGAGCAAGTTAACGAGTGCTCATGGCTCTGTGCAATGTCTCTCTCTCTCTGTTCCTTCTTCGCTTCATCTCTCCATCCATCTGCTACTGTTTCCTTTTTCCCCCCTGCACTTTTTCATTAGCAGTCATTTTGAAGCTGAATCAGTTTCATTGTCAGCACATACTTTGGTGTCCAGTCTCCGATAGTAGATGTGGTCCAAATTTGGTGGAGTTGTACGTTAGCAGTCAATACTTATATACTTCCAGTTTGTTTTGTATATTTATTTTTAGTATGAACTTATTCTGCTGCCAGAGTGGGTAGTGTTATCGCCTGATCCCTCCAGGATCTGGGGTTTGATCCTGAGTTCTGGTTACTGTCTGTGTGGGTCTCCTCCAGATAGCCCAGCTTCCTCCCACTTCCCACTACTCTAGACTACTAGGCTCTAGGCTACTCTAAAACTGCCTTTAGATGTGTGTGTGTGTGTATAAATGATGCACCGTGTCCCATCCAAGGTGAATTCCCATCTTGCCCCCAGTATTCCTGGACTCCAGATCCACCATGCCCCTGACCAGGATAAAGCAGTTACTGAAGATGAATAAATGCTAAACTGGTAGCAATAAGCTTCCACTACTTGTTAGCATCATTAAACTCAAACTTCTATTACAAGCAGACATCAAAAAAGGTATCTGATGACTTACCCCTTTAGACTTAAGAATGAAATTGTGCAAAGGTCATTTTGAAGTTAGCATCTAACCATTTGGCTTCGTATGTTTTTACAGGATTTTAGAGCCATGCTTCACATGGGGTTAAAGAAATACTGTACAGACTGTAAACCTCACTTATGACACTGTAGACATGACCAACACATCAGTGGCATCTGAATGTGAAAAATGGGCAGATTTATTCAAGAAAGAAAAATGATGTGAGGTTTTTTTGTTCGCCAATTTTTTTTTTGTTTCCATCTTTAGTTCACATAGAGGGATATAGTTTCCCCATACTGGAGCAGTTAGATGCCACATGGTGCGTTTGTGTGTGGCTGAGATAGGCTGATGTGTGAACAAACACACACCGACACACACACACACACACACACACACAGTACAGAACTCAGCAACAGGATGGATGAATGAGTTTTCCTCTCTGTGCTGTTGCCACTCACATTCTGAATCACTCCACATCAGACAAATTTACAAAGCGGAAATATTGGACTAGCCCAAATCGTTACTTGTGATCGTTGTCATAGTTACTTTCCAACATGGTAAAATAGACTATATGGCCAAAAATATGTGGACACCTGACCATCGCACTCGTATGTGTTTGTTGAACATCCCATTTCAGATGTATTCCCCCTTTGTTGTTATAATAAGCTCCACTTTTCTGGGGAGGCTTTCCATTAAATTTTGGAGCGTGGCTGTGGGGATTTTGTTCATTCAGCCACAAGAGCATTAGTGAGGAGAGCCACTGATGTTACGCGAGGAGGCCTGGCACGTAGTGGCGTTCTAGTTCATACCAAAGGTGGTCTGAGCAGGACACTTGTGGTCTTCCACTTCAACCTTAACACACCATGTCTTCATGGAACTATATACACACACACACACACACACACACACACACAATATCACAATACATATATAGGTACCTTACAAGTTACAATTAAAGAAATATATGGCAGAGATTTATTTATAGTTTTCTCATGAGTGTGTGTTTTTTAAATGTTTGATTTTAGAATTTTAGCTATTCCGAATGCCACGTTTCTCTCTTAATATGTATTTTTCCTGTAAGAAAAAGGGAAAGCAAAAAAAAAAAAAGAAAGAAAGAAAGACACTGACAGAATGAGGGGGTCTCCAGCTGTGTCCCATTAGCACCAGAGCATGTGGCAGCAGGAAATGTCCCGAGGGGTGTACATCGCTTTAAACTGGCTTTATTAATAAAACTGAGCCATCTCTCTATTTCTGTGTCCCTCTCTCTTACTCTGTCTATTCTGTTTTTTTTCCTATCATTGTGTCTCTTCCTCTTTCATTCATTCCCTGTCTCCAGTTCTCTCTGTCCGGAGTACCCCACTGCTCCGGGACACAGTCGGCACTGCTGCAGTAGAAAACTATTAGAGATCTGGAAAGGAGGACAGACCACCCAGACACACACACACACACACACACACACACACACACACACACACACACGGCATAATGGCTACCAGGAGGAAGTCCAGCCATCAAGCCTACAGCTGTATGAGAGACAGACAGAGAGAGAGAGAGATCATTAATCAGATATTGTTGGTTTCATTATAATAATAATAATAATAATAATAATAATAATAATAATAATAATAATAATAATAATAATTTTTAACGAAAGCTTGGCAAAAATGTGAGATCCCACAGGATGCAGTTTTTTTTTTTTTACTTTCATGAGCCTAGCAGTCAGATATGAAGCTCCTGGGACAAAGTAAGACACATTCATTAATGTGAACGTGAGTCGTTGCATTTACAAGGTTCAGTTCATTCATCCTTAGTAACATACTGGTCAGGTGGGTGGTTGAGTATAAACAACTTCTAGTTTCTTTACATTTGGAGAAATAGAACCAATTGAATTTAGTAGAAAATATCTCAGGCAGGTAAAAAAAAAAAAATAAATAAAAATACTGTGTATACAGGATAAACAGTCCTGCACATCTCTAGTTCAAGAATCAAGAATTTTATTGTCATTTATTTATTTATTTATTTATTTATTTATTTATTTTTACAGAAACCTGGCTGAATGATGAGACAATTTATGAACTGGAGTGATGTAGCCAAGGCTGAGGAACTATCAGAGAATTCAGACACCATGCTGACACCACTGACATTTCTACATCTGGGGTTTTTTTCCAGTGTAGGGATCATATTTAATAAATATGAAATTCTGAATACAGATGCTAATATTTGGAGCACGGAACAGATACAGATAGATACATTGTGTTACATGCTTAATGTAGAGGCTGATAAATGGGCAACAGATGGGCTACAATCAGTAATTACCTACATAGTGCACATTTAAAATGAGCCAGTGAATTTATATACAAGGTACAATGTGGTTAATCAACTTGCAATTTAGTCTACAGGCCAAATCAAAAACGGATGTGTGATATCAGGGTGCAGGGGCAAAAACACACACACACACACACACACACACACACACACACACACACACACACACACACACATTTCTGGCATGCCTGTAGGGCAGGACTGCAGTAAAGGTGAGAAAGTGTGCACGGAATTCGAGACCTTTTCCGAACCGCGCAAACATCCGCTCGTGCTTCAGTTCAAACAGTAATTATCATCACAAGCAGGAGCCCGCGGACAAACATTATTCAGCTCTGTCCCACTCTCTCCACCTTGGTGTGCACATGTTTCGCCATTTTCATCTCCGTCGCCCAGAGGGAATGTGACCCAAGTTTCTAATCACGACGTGCAAACCTTTTTCAAAGGGACTGATTGGAAAAAGACGGCGCTAATGTGAAGAATGTGACGCGGCCACCCTGCGTGTTAGCATTCCAACCGAGAACGTGTGCACTGGAAACAAGCAGGAGCGAGCTTGGAACGTTTACATCTTTGAGTTCCAGTTTCTTTGATCTTGCCGATCTGGACTGCGCGTGTTCTTGGATCGAGCTCATGTCTGTGTTATTCATGAGAGGAAAAAAACCCAGGATTAGGGATGAAACCAAAATTGCTCATCTCTATTATTCCATTGTTCCACTATATCACTCCCTATAACATACTCTACTATATAATAGTCCACATTAAATACTCCACTATAGATAGAAGCCTTAATTTGTCACATATATATATATATATATATATATATATATATATATATATATAATGGTGAAATTCTTTATTCGCATAATCCCAGCTTGTTAGGAAGTTGGATTCAGAGCGCAGGGTCAGTCATGATGCAGCACCCCTTGAGCAGACATGGTTAAGGGCCTTGCTCAGGGGCCCAACAGTAGCAGCTTGGTAGTGCTAGGGCTTGAACCCCTGACCTTCTGATTAGTAACCCAGAGGCTTTACCCACTGTTCCACATTAAATACACCACTGTATTACTTCCTGTACTAAAGTACTCGCTATATAGTTCACTACACCAGTATAGTATTACTCCCAATCAGACTCCCCTATAGTACCCCCTATAATGTTCCACTATATATACAGTATATATACTCTTCTGTTATTCCCTATATATTACTCCACTATATTACCCCTATATAACACCATTATATCACTCCCTATATTATACTTCTCTATGTTACTCCCTGCATAATATTACACTATATTACTTCTTATATAATACTCCACTATTACTCCCTTTTTTAGAAATCCACTATATATTCACTGGCCACATTTGTAAGAGTCTAAATTAGACTCACTCCATAACACACTACTAATGCTACTAAGTGTGTACTAAGGAAACAGTTTCTGCTGAATCCATTGCTGAGTTTCTTTATTTGATACACCATTACCCTTCTTTCCAGTTCTTTACTTAGTCTTCTTTTTTAGATCAAGACAGACTGACGGTATTGCCGATACTCAGCATTGAAAACAGACTAACCCACAAACTCATTTTGAAAGCTGCAGTAAAAACATTTGCGGTGGCTAAACCAAGAAAAACAGTCGAATCGTGGACAGAAAAGTACACATTTGGTGCTGTTTAAAGTCTCTGAATAGCCGCTTTTGATGCAAAATGAGAAATATATTGGCCTATGGAGAAAGGCTATTGTTGCCCACTTACAACACAAGTGTTCAGTTTATTCTCAGACTCATTACCATTATAGGCATTTGAACAGAAATAACAAAATAAAAAGCAATACTGGAGTCTCAATCATAATATATTTTAATGGGTTCCAATTGGTGTAAAACAAATGTTTTTTGGCACCTCCAAATAATTTTTTCGTTACACACCATTATATTCACTGCAAATTCAATTGTATGTTTTATCAAGCCAGATGAGGAGGTAAGAGAGCAAGCCAGAGGAGATGGAGGCAAGGAACAACTCTCCGAGACGATATGAGGAAGAAAACCTTGAGAGGAACCAGACTCAAAAGGGAACCCATCCTCATCTGGGTGACAGTAGATAGTGCAATTATGAATAAATCCTTTCTACAACTGTGTACTACATGGACAAATAGTGCAATTGCGTAACCAGGAGATTCATTACAGTTTTCACATGAAGTCTGTTTTGTAGAACCTATTCACTGTCCACTGATGGAGACCTGAGTGCAAAACTGCTTGCAGCAACCACAGCCCAAAGCCACCACAGCAATCGCAGTCCCAAGCCATCACTGTACAACTGCCCATATGAACCACAGTCCAAAGCCATCTCCATGGTCACCAAGCATTGCAACAAGCAGACGGTCGGTTTAGCCTGCTTGTCTGCTCCCTGGCCTTGTCTCTGGATTGTCACAGATTAACTAGGCCTGTTCTGAGACTATGTGCTATGCTGCAAGAAATGAGAGCAGCATGTTCCCGAGTGGGATGGACACCTTCCCGCCCTAACGGGCGAGCCTTTCCCTCAAAAATACTCCAATTATCTATAAAGCCCACATTGTTTTCGGAGCACCACCTGGACATCCAGCAGGTCAGCGACCATAACCTGCTGTAAACTACATCGCCACACGCATTGGGATGGCGCCAGAGCATATTACTGCATCAGACATTGCCTTTGCTAATTTACACACCTCTACAATGTTACTCTTAGTAACCTCTGACTGACGAAAGGCGTATATCATTAGCTCCTACATGAATAACTACCTTTGAAAGATTATTCGGCGCCCTGGCTCCTAGTATACACCTAACTAGCACTGCTGGCGCCCCTAAAGGCCTAGCTAATTTCACGTGCCTTAAGATAGAGTCTCCTGTAACCAGAGCTCTTTCAGGTTTCTCAGCGGGTACTTCACTGAGGAGAGCAAACCTGTTAGACACATGAAGCAGAGAATAGTGGTGCTCCCGTGAGCGAGCCTTAGCGTTAGCTTTTGCTTTGTAATTATGCCACCAAGTCTTCACCCCTCCACCCCGTTGTGAGGGCTCTATTGCCGGAGCTGGGGGATTGCTAACTCCGCCTAAGACATCCAAACTTTCCCCTACAGAAACTATACTACTCTCACTCTCACTAACCCTCTCTAGAGTCTGGCTGTGCAGCTCTAATGCTGCAATCTTCTCCGTCAGAGCGTTAACTAATATACACTTAGCACAAATAAAGCTATTACTAACTACTTAGGAAGAATGACTAAACAACCTGCACTCAACACACTGAACAAGCTGAATGTTTCACATGTTGTTTAACCTACCAGAGTCGAAGATCAGTTGATATTATTTTGCACGGATCCAGCATGGATGGCCTCCACTCGCTGTCTTTAGACAAAAAAACAAACATATTTTCATTTCAAAAAAATGAAAATACAGCAGAAGGGAAAGTGAAACATACAACAGATGAAAATGACAGCGCAAACTTATTGATGAAAAAGAAAGAAACGGTAGAGTTTACTGTCTTTACGGCAAGAAACTCCCGGCAAACAATTCGGAAATACGTCCTGTTTATAAAAAAGTAACTCAATACCCGCGGAATCTCATCATATCGTAGACCCCTACTTTAAAAAATGCCAGCGCAGAATTTCTTACTGAAATAAATCATGGATGCCGGTGAAGATCACATTAATTATAAATATTCAAATGCAAATTATCAGGGTGGATTTTTCTTTTAATGATCTTTTTCAAGGCTCCAAAAGAGCGTCCCTAGCAATCGTGGGATTTGAACTCGTAACCTTCCGGTCACTAGTTCAGACCCATAACCGCTGAGGTATAAAATGCTCATATCATATAAGATATGAATCAGTGAAAGCTAAAAAATAAGTTTTGACACCTAACCCCAAAGCAGCTCAAACTAACACAAAAAAAGAGAGATTTTTTTCCCCCCTCTTTCCACAAACATAAGTCTAAAGTGTTCCCTTCGCAAAAAAAGTCATCTTTCACCCGGAGCTCAGCACTCACTCCTGAAAAGTGAAGTTTATTCATTCGCAGGTAATTATTAACTGCTCGGCTGTGTCCAACATAAAGATTTACAGAGGAGCAGCTCCTGCCAGCATGGGATTAAGGAGTGTGAGGAGAGCGTGTATGTTCTCTTTGACCGCATTGTCACACTTAAGGGCTTGTTCTCTCATTTTCTCGCCCTCCCTCGCCTTCCCTCCTTTTCTTTGCCTCTGTCTCTGTATCTCGGGGTCGGAGCATGTGCTCCCCAGGCCCGGCTCAAGTTAAGAGATTTAATACTTCAGCTATTCAGTCATTAAGGTGTTTTATACTGCCGGTCCCTGGCCTTCTCCTTTCGCTCGTAAAAAATAATATTTGTCTTTCCAACTGTACTGTGAACCGCAGAGTCCTTCTGTTTTATTTTCGTCAGCGCTGTAAAACCCTGGTCTTCCCTCCCGTTCTGGCCCTGCACGGGCAATTACCTTGTCCTGTAACTCCACAGCCATGTGTCTTCCTGTGTGTGTGTTAAGCTGTGGGGAAGAAGGTCAAGGCCATGCTAGATTGTGTGTGTGTGTGTGTGTGTGTGTGTGTGTGTGTGTGTGTGTGTGTGTGTGTGTTTTATGTGCTTTAATTCTCCCCGTGTGGTGTCAAGTTGGTCAAACAGTACAGTTCTCAGGTTCATACTGTAACATGTCGTACACACACACACACACACACACACACACACACACACACACACACACACACACACACACACACACAGCTACAGGTTTCAATGAACCATGACTGCCCTCAAAATTTGCTGGCTGGAATAGGTGTGTGTGTGTGTGTGTGTGTGTGTGTGTGTGTGTGTGTGTGTGTGTGTGTGTGTGTGAGTGAGAGAGAGAGAGAGAAAGAGAGAGAGTTATTTGTGAAAGAAAGAAAGAAAGAAAGAAAGAAAGAAAGAAAGAAAGAAATGAATGAATTGAAAAATAGAAAATGGGAGAGAAAATTTTATAGATAGATAGATAGATAGATAGATAGATAGATAGATAGATAGATAGATAGATAGATAGACAGACAATTTCCTTTTCTACTACATACTGTGCTACCAACAAAACCATCATAAATGTATGTAAATTGTAACAGAATTGAGAGAGAGAGAAAAACAGAGAGAAAGATGAACAAGTAAAGAGATAGGGAGATAGGGAGAGATAGAGAGAGCGAAAGAGAGATAGTAGATGTAAGAACATCTGGACTTGTACTCTTAGGTTGAAGGAGCATGACCACGTGGATCGTCGTGATATTGCACCCGCGTGGCTCTTTAGGTAAACGCTCCCCACAGACGCCCAGTCAAAATGTCAAACTCGTTTCATACCAAATAATTTTTTTTTGCTCAGTTAGTGCTCTAAAGCCTTGAGGTTGTTTTTTGTCATCTCTTTGCTTTTTCAATTACAGAGGGGTCTAAAAGTCTGACCGCTCTACAACATGTGAGCAAATTCAGATCCATGAATGATAGTCTTCAAGCTGACAGAGCAGTAGCGGCAATTACACAGTATCGAGTGTTAATCGTTAAGAGACCACAACAGACAGGTGAAATTTATAGCAATACAATGAAAAAATGAAGTGTGAGAACAAGAGATTCACACCGAGAGAGAGAGAGAGAGAGAGAGAGAGAGAGATGGCAACATCTTAAACAGCTAAAATGGTCCATATCCGGTTTTAAGTAATATATTCTGGACTAGCGCTGCTTCACTCAGTAAACTTAAGTTCACTTAGTCTTTGATGATGGATGACATAAGGACAGTGGTGGTGGACTCAGACTTTTGGAGTCTGCTGTACAAATCACAGCAGGACAGTGTGAGCAGAGCAGAGTCTAGCTTTGCTGACTCCAGTCGCCGTGACTTGCTGCTACTCCAGCAGTGGCGTAGACAGAAATTAGTTTCAGGACGTTGTAAGGAAATACTCTTAATAAAATCACCGGGTGATCTATAAAATAATAAGTGTGACACGCTCGTGCATCGACGCATGATTTACGATTGCCATATTAATAATATATTCTGATGTAGGAAATAAAGTAGCTTTACGACACTGAAAACAACACGCTAGAGAAATTCAATTACATTCAACTTTATTTGTATACTGCTTTTAAACAACGGACAATTGTCACAAAACAGCTTTACAGAAATATAGAAATTCAGAATATAAATTTAAATTTATGAATTTATCCTTAATGAGCAAGCCAGAGGTGACGGTGGCAAGGAAAAAACTCCCTGAGAAGTTATGAGTTAGAAACCTTAAGACCATCCTCATCTGGGCGACGCTGGATAGTGCGATTATGAATAAATCCCTTCGAAATTGTATACCACATGGTCAAAAAGTGCAACTGCGTAACCACGAAAGTTCATAATAGTTTACACATGAAGTCTATTTTGTTGAAGTTTTCAACTGTTCACCATTATATCACTTAGACTTGAGCGCAAAACTGTTCGTGGGAATTGCAGTCCTAAAGCTATCATAGCAACTGTAGTCATAAGTCGGCGTAGCAAAACTGTTCATATCAGTTGAAGTCCAAAGCCCTCCTGATGGTTTCTAAGTGGTACCATCCACAGTAATCTCATGTAACTTTAGGCTACGTGTAACTTTAGGCTCCGCAGCAGCGAGTAATATGACGGAAATGATCTTATTTAACACCCAGAAAAATGCATGATTCTGATTTAATCCTGTTTCTCTTAGACGCATGTGATTAAAGAAGCTAATGGACACATTTGTTGTTGACATTGACTTTTTATGCACATCAGTATAACACAATTACTGAGCAAAACAGTGCTATCTGACACATAATAACGGGCTGTGCTGTGTGTGTGTGTTATTGTGTCATTTGAAATGGTCATAAAAATATTTCAGGGGGGTCCAGACCAGCGTACGAATAAACGACTAAGACAGCGACAACAGTTACGTAATGCTTAGTTTATAGCTATAAATACAACAATTCAAAGTGCTTATGTTTAGTTTTTGCGCTGATGCTACATGGTAACACTTTTGACTCGCAACACAGTCCCTGAACAGATGGGACACGGCTCTTTGGAATTTGGCGTGGGGAGAATAAACGGATACTTCTCTGTCGAACAGGCTTTAAAATTCTTTTTTCGGACACTTTTTTTTTTTTTTTACACAAGTCTTGTCATCAGTTCGCTAATCAGACCCAGAGCTGTAGCTACAGGACAGGCAAGGCAGGCAATTGTTTGGAGCCCCGAGTTTGGGGGTCCCCCGGAAAAACAACTGAAAATGAAAGACATGTACAAATTTGTACCAGGAACCCTAATCTCGCTAGCATGGGGAACTTGTGCGAGTTTATTTTGAATTGTTGTGGATTTGTCATCCGCGCTACCCCAACATTATTTTCCCAAGCAAGCAAGCAGCTGGCTATGAGCTCAGTCTGGAGTACATAATGTTAATTATTTAGTTAGCTTTCTTGGTAGAAGTCACCATTTTGCTCAAATTGTCTCGATAGCTTTTAAAGTATATGCAGAGCGTAAAAGTTTTACTGCTTGTATCCTACATGGTGTAATGATGGTTTATCTAATTGGGACGCCTGATCTAGCACTATTTCTAGCATGCAGTATATAATGCTAATACTTTCAGACAGTTATCCTATAGTTGGCTCATTGTATTGAAGAATAATTTCAACCAGGAAGTCCCATTTGCATTTAACTGGCTGGAACCACCACAGTCCCTAGAACCACTTCTGACCAGCCCAGAATCAGACCAGTAAATAAACTGAAACATCAACCGATCGATATCGATATCGATATCAATACCCAGCCGATATTGCTTTCTTTAAAAACTACTAAACTATGTTTTATACTTTACAGTTTACGGTTAAAGGCTTTCACACAAAAATCACTTACACTGAAAAGACATAATACGTATAGTATAGTATATAGTATAATAGTCTAAATGTAATGAAGTCATCCGAACAAAAGAAAAACCAGTCAAAGTCTTTTTACATGTAAACATTCCCATTTTGGAAAAATATATTTCTTCTCCAAATCCAATTCCAATCTTTCCGACTTGTTACAGAATCTGATACTCAATGTATTCTCCGATAGCTGATCTTTTTTTCCCCTGGTATCTGATCTCTGATGAATACTGATTTACGCACAGCTCTTATGAATTAATGAATAAATATTCCATAAAAATAATATAATACAATAAAATAATAATACATCATGAGTCCAAAACTCAAGCCGGTCTTAAACATTAAAAATTACAGGTTAATAATAAAGTAATCACTAATGAATGAACTATAAATCTATGAAAGTGACTTCGAATGAAAAACATCTTACATTTGACAAGAGAAAACATGAGACGTACATCACACGCTCGTTTATATTACACAAATAACTTGGTTTTATTTATTTATTTATTTATGCCTTCAACACACTTGATATCATTAAATAAGAAAATTAGATAACATCAGATAACTTTCTGCTATTGGATTAGATAACCTGGGATGTGATAGCAGATCTGCTCCCTGGTGCTCCTGTGTGAGAGCATTAATTACTACTAATAAACATTAACACAACAAACTAAGCTCTTTTATTTCTCATAACTGTGTTGTGTGTGTATATGTGTGTGTGTGTGTGTGTGTGTGTGTCTCATCCTTATACACTAGATAGTGTGCATCCCCGTAGCTGATCTCAAATTAAAAATTAACTCGTACTGCTAGAGTTTTTTACTGCCACCGTTTGAACAGCAGTAAATACCTTAAACCTGCTCACCCTCTCTCTCTCTCTCTCTCTCTCTCTCTCTCTCTCTCACTCGCTCTTTTTATTTCGCTCCTTCTCCGTTTTTTATCACTCTTACCCTCTATATGTATGGTATCAATCTCCCTTCATCTACCTCTATCTCTCTCTTACACCATCTCTCTTTTTCTATCTCCCTTTTGTATCATTCTTTCTTTATCTCCCTGTCACTCTTTATCCATCTCCTCTTCTCATCTTCCACCCTTTCTTTTCTCCCTCTCAGCGACTATTTCTCTGCCTGTCTTTCCTTCGATATATAATTTGGTCTGTCTGTTTTCATATCATTTCATTTTTTTTTTTTTTACAGTAGTGAAGTCACCCTGTGCTCCTCCTATACCTTCTCTCGTGTGCGTGTTTGTGTGTATTTGTGTGTGTGTCTGTGCGTGTGCGTGTGTGTGTGTGTATGTGTGTATTTGTGTGTGTGTCTGTGCATGTGTGTGTGTGTGTGTGTGTGTGTGTGTGTGTGTGTGTGTGTGTGTGTATGTGTGTGTGGACAGTGTGAAATGTCCCTGAACCCGGACTGTCAGCAAAACCTGGCCTTTAAACAGGATTTAATGTGTTCTGGCTATCAGCGTGACGAGCAGCAATAACCACATTATCCTGTGTGTCTGACACTGACATTGTCTTTACTGCCTCACACACACACACACACATACACACACACACACACACACACACACACACACACACACACACACACACACACACAC
>CM074923.1:2382556-2394786 GCA_037576815.1 Pangasius larnaudii | reverse complement strand
ACACACACACACACACACATACACACACACACACACACACACACACACACACACACACACACACACACACACACACAGAATTAGACTCTGCCCTCAACTAAAACAGCCATTTTTTATGGGCACATAAACATTTTGCTCTAGAAAGTCAATATTGATCTCTATAACTTCTATAACTGTGTCATCCTGGATAGTTAAGCAAAACGGATAAAGAGCAACATTTCCTTTCTGTAGTTTTCCTACTGCAGAACATGATTTAAATAGAAGAAACTTTATTTATCCCAAACAGCCATTAGCCCATAATGGGTTAAACATTTGATACTCTACACACACACACACACACACACACACTATTATTATTATTATTATTATTATAGACTCTGTAAAGTACTGTGCCATTTGCCTTTTTTTTTTAAAAGAACAGTTCAATATCATTCTGTAAAAGTACACTAAACTGTACCTGTGTAAGTGTTTCTAGGGAAAATGGGGCTACAGGAAGCACCAGAAATGCAAACTACCTACTAGCAACGTAGGTCAGTCTCATTAGGTGATCAGTCTCCATAAATATATCTCCTTTTATAATTTGTCATTTCAATAAAAGATTACAAACTTAATTTAATTTATATTTCAATTAAACTTACAAACTTTTAAACAAGTCAAAATGATTTTTAAAAAAAATCAATTTTCAACAGAAGATATTTGCGTCTGGTATGAATGTTTAACCTGGAAACAAGAATATAGTGTACCTTTAGAAATTATCCAAGTTATGTGATTGGACCTTCAATACATCTGTGCAGTTGTCTAGCTTTTAGAGTAAACTACATCTCACCTTACCAGGTGAAATGGTTTAACACGATTTCTTCCCTTACTCCAAATGTACTTGATAATCCAAACCAAGTATTGGAAATAGTTTCCCATAAAAGCGTAACTTAAACGTGTTCGACTGACTAGAAAGAACATAAATTGATTAAATATAAACACATGAATGAAATATAGGCTATATTTATACCACAGCGCTGTTGAATTCTCATTTCTGATTGGTCAGAAGGTGTTAATTAATTTTCTATAACAGCAGCTCTGACAGTAGTACAGTCCAAATCACAGGTTTATATTAATGCACTTGTTTAAATACATTATCGTTTCTATAGCAACGTCTACAGACAGGGTACGGCGGATGCTCCACATAATCCAAGCTTAATAATAAGTTTTTTTTAAATATGTTTCTATATAACAAATTAAAATCTGTACTTGTTGATATAGCGAAGTTTTCTTTAAGCGGTTTATTTAACATTTATGGAAGGAGTCTCCAGTGTCAGCACTTTTTAACTCTTAGGAAAAGCTCTAACTTACAAGAAGCTGCATTTTTTTTTTTTTGTTTGTTTCTTATTAACTTAAAGAGAAAATGAGGGAAAGACGGTTTATGGCTGCTATAACAAACAATTACTTGTTTTGTGGACATTCAATGTTACTATAAAGAGATAAAAATGCACTTTTTGCTGTTCGTTAATTTGAAGGAACATTTTGGAACGTGCTGTTGTTGGAAATTACAACAGTAGCTCAGCTTCGCTCCATCACTGATTATTTTCCCATCACAGTACGAACCCAAGTGTTTTATTCCTCTCTTATTATACAGGGTGTCCCAAAAGTCTTCATGCACAGGGGAAATTAACACTTTCTAGCAAATGTAGCTTTATTTACAAAACTACATGACTGCCATTTCTGTGTAAACACACCCGGAGTCGTCTCTCCCAACTTTGGCTCCCAGTTTGGCGACAGTGATGTGTGTGATGTGCTCGCCATGTTTCCTGTTAAAGTCCATCGCAACCTTGTGACAGCTTCCCGATCCAGCCATGAGAATGATTTCGATACGTTGTTCTCTTGTCAAAGGGATTCTTAAAGTCTATCGTTTTGCTAAAAAGCCTTAATTTCCCCTGTGTATGGAGACTTTTGTGATATTATCACAAGAATTTATTAATTATTGGTGTCAATTTGCATCCCATTGCTTTCACACACACACAGACAGATACCCATGTATGCCAGAACATTAGTGACACACACACACACACACACACACACACACTACACACACACAGAGGACAGTTACCTCAATCCTAGTTCTGCTTTTAGAGAACAAAAACATCATCATTAACTTTTACTATTATAATTTATATCTGGATGTTTGCCTTCAAAACATTATGGAAAGAGGACCAGTGTAGAGGAATGGAAAGATGGAGTAATCATTGCTGGGGTACAAACAGCAATGTCAACACATTCATCCCTCCATCTCTCTCTCTCTCTCTCTCTCTCTCTCTCTCTCTCTCTCTCTCGCTCTCTTTTCACTGCCAGCTCAAAGTATGCTGATGATGGAAAACAGCATACATTAGTAATTCAGTCATTTCTATCCCTCTCCATCAGAAACAAATGTCCACATACCATCTCTCTTTCTCTCTCTCTCCCTCTCCCATTATCCCTCTTTGTCTATTTTCTTGCACTCCAGTTTGTTTTCCCGCAGCATTCCAGCTTTCCGCCGGCACATTAGAGCAGGATTCCTGAGTGCAAATGGATTGCATCACTGTTATTGAAATAAATGCTGCTAACTCGGAACGTGCCATGTGGATTTGTTTTTAGAACGCAAGTACAGTAAAGTGTGTGAGGAAGAGCGCTGGAGAGGGTCAGATCCATCGAAAAGATTGACAGAGAGAGAAAGTGGAGAAAAGCCAAGGATAAGAATACAATAAGCTATATGTATTCTACCTGTCATGGTTGGGTTTGGATGTCAAGTGTGTGTGTGTGTGTGTGTGTGTGTGTGTGTTTTACGGGGCCAGTCAAACTGCTGACAGCTCTCCCTGCTGGATCGAGGTGGGACGCTTCCCGCACCGCCACAGCCAATCAAATCAGTCAGGCCTGATGTTCAGAACCACCATCTTGTTCGAGAGACTCGCTGTGTCTGAAACACAAACATATTTACTAGTGGAATAGTCCACTGTTTTGGGAATTCTGCCATTTTGTAGCCACGCCCAAGGATATTCAGTGCACTTTAAATGTTAACATCTAATGATCTACCCATAATGCCCTTTGCCAGTTGTAGGGAATAGTGAGTAAGGCAAAATTTCACAAACAGGGCAGTTTGGTCATCTAATAGGTCTTAAATTAATCATCTTTTAAATGTGATAATAAGTTTTAGCTTTATTTAACAAATAAACACCGGGAAATTCATCAGTGCTATTTAAATATATTCTAAAATGATTCTGTAGACACATTTTAGTGTTTGAAATGTAGCCGAAATTCAGCTGAAATGTACTTTGTGTATATGTGTATATAGTATATTTGCACATTTAAAGAACAGAAATGTAAAAGAAAAGCCTGATTTTTGTTGAAATAAAATACAAAAATCTAATATTTTGTTCCTTACTTGACTAAAAAAAATCAATATTAAACAAAATAATTGTAATTATGACATTATTCATAACTGCATCTCTATCAGCCGTGTTTTATTTATTGAAGGCTGACACGTCGTACTTTTTTTAAGCTTTTTTATAGTTACATTTAACGTTGTGGGACATCCGTGAAACAGGTTAGTTCCTGTTTGCACTTACATTATAGCAGCTATAAACAGTCATTCTCTCATCAGCCTGTCTTTTTTTTTCTTTCTTGAGGTTAATGGGACAAAAAAAACACAGCATGTGCTTGTAACGTTACAGAGAACCTAAAACTTTCCTGTGACAGAAAACCTGAATTAGTGAATTAGCTGTTACTATAAAAATGATTCTACATTAGAAGCAGCACATTAATATAAACCTATTGCTTGTATTACAGACAGAACTACTGTCAGAGCCGCTGTTATAGAAAATTAATCAAAACCTTCTGACCAATCAGATTCAAGAATTCATCAGGATTGTATAAAGTAATAGTATAAGATACTTTACTGGTAAACGACCCAAGTAAAATTTAAAGTAATTCACAAGAATCACTTAGATGGTTAATATTATTTTTCTTCATAACTACCAAAAGTAGGTGAGTGTTACAAATAAACAAAAATCAGAAGGATCTCTCCATTTTGTTTTATATGTGAACACCCCGCCATTTTCTTTTATATAAGACCATGCAGCACGAGCTGGCCGTTACCATGGCAACATGAGCTAATCTACTAGTCAAAATTCAGCGGAGAAGGTGTTAACAATTAGCAGCAGAAAATAATAAATGATTCACTGAGTGAAACAATGTTTTGAATGGCATTATTGTTTTCTCCTGAAGTTGGAAAATGAACTTTTTTTTTTTGCTCACTTTAGAAAATTCCACTTACTTGGCTGCAATATTTTTTGGCTAAACCTAAACAGCTAGCTGGCACGAGCTAACCGGACAGAATTAATGCTAGCTATCTAGCTAAATGGTAAACGTTACTTTGCAGTTATTTTAGAAATGTACAGCCTGAAAAATGAACAATTTTAACCAATCTTAACACTTTTCTTACCACAATCAACACTTGATGAGATGAAAATTAGTGATGTGGCATTTGCAAATGAGTTGATTCTTCGAATTAGCTCTTTAACGTGAGCTTAAGGAGTCGAATCGCTGATCAAAGGAGTCAATTTGTCGATTAGACAGCCGAGTAAAAGTGGCATCAATAGTCTGATTTATTTTTATCAGAATAAGTAGAAATATTTCTAATTTAACTGAAGTTTTCTAATCCTTCACTATAAACCCTTTACTATGTGAATTAAAACAAGAACATTGGGTCTATCTATAAGTATTGTTAATGATGAAACCTTTATATTTCACTTCATAAGCCACTTTTATTTGGTTTATCTTCTGCCAGGACAGCATTTGTGCATTTAGGCATTTAATATGTTAAATTATTAAATTAAACAATATCAGGCTTTGTTATTGTCTAATCCTCATGTTTTATTAGTTACTCCCAGGCCTGCCATTGCCTCAGCATACATGCAGACCTCCAGAATTTATATACATTGATCTGTTCATTATATTAAGCCTGCCAGAAGTTAAACGTTTTTATGACCAACCAAAAGCTGTTTGCGTAGAAAGTGTGCTTCACTCTTTAATGAAGAGAACGAGCCTCTGATTTTTGAGGTTTGCAGACATTTGAACTTATATCTTTCGCGTGTATGTGTGGATTCTTTCATTGCAACATTGAATTTAGGTGGCATGGTTTATTAGGTAAAACCCCTGACGTCACCTAGGAGTGGGTATTTATTTTAGTTGGGACGAGCGTTACAATTTGTTCTCCTATTAAAAATTAAATTGCTCCTTGGCTAAAATGTTTGGCATGTTGAATAACTAACTAACTAAATTCATCTTTTTTGGGGGGGGGATCAGCTTTTTTCATTGAGTTTGGATTCCCACATTAAGGAAATAAATCAAAGCTATTGCATGCATACATAAATGAAATGTTTAATGGCAATAAAAACCACTACAAAGTCCCACCCTTACCATAATTACAACTGAGAATAAAGATATTGTAAAATAAAGTGTTATGCTTTGCTTCAGTTCTTTTTTGAAACCTCTGTGATAAAGGAAACATGCTGTTGTAGGGGTCTATATACTGTGGAACCTTTAAAAGCTCCCCCCAGAAGGATAGGCTGAAGAACTCTCAGTTGTCCTACTTTATTTTTTTCCAAGAGCTTGAACAGAAAGTTCATCAAATAAATAGCAAGTGTTCTGTTAACAGTTTTCTAGATTGTGTAATCTTCAAATTATGGACAAATTGTTGTTCTTCAGATCATATTTTTTCACACAACTTGGCCTGAAGCACTTCCAGTGTGTGACACCATGCGACGCCATTTTTTTTTAAATATATATTTTTGCTTTGAGTTAATGTTGTGTTTTGTTTTTCCACATATGCAGCATTGTTTAATGCGTCACATCTGGTAATGCGTTTTCACATAAAGTGTGTGCAAGACAAGTGTAAGACAAGAGAAAAGTGCCTCTCTGGTCCAAGATGGCGCTGGCAGAACACCACTGCCAACTGCCTGGAGTGCTGGATGAGATCAGTGGTGTTAAGAGGCCTTGGGGCGAGCTGGAACATCGAGTTTATAAGGCTGCATTCTTTAACTCACAGAACGACTCAGCATTTTGGGCTGCCGTATTTTCAGACCTGTCAAACCCTGGGATTTTTGTAAAAAAAAAAATATATATATATATATATACTCGGACGAGTGCTCTCCGGAGAGCTCATAAAGTGCGAACTGGAACAAAATCAGTTTGTGTTAAGTAAAAACAACCAAGTGTCTGTAAAGACGGAGTGAGAGAGAGCTGATCGGAGAGGAGATAGAGGAACGGGGAGAGAAACATGAGATTGGAGCTCTGTGATTATTCCCACGGGCAGAGGGCAGCTAAACAGCCACACACTCACTCACACACACACACACACACACTCACACACACACACACACCTCGTTCCTCTCTGACCACCCAGCCACTGACCCCAACCTCGTGCCCCTCACCCTGCCCAGGGGCACAAAAGCTGGGAACAGCTACACCGTTCACTTCCTCTTTCCCCTTGCTCCCTCGCTCCCTCCCTCCTTCTTTCCCCTTGGTTCTGTCACTCTTGTCCTAACAGCTCATAAAGTAGCTGGACTTTGACCTACTTTGCTGGGCAAGTGTGGCACAACGCACACACTCCTCCGCATTGCCTGCTACAAGGGCTTTGTTTCACACCCTCAAGCAGAACTTGTATTGCTTTGTGTATTTGCACAAAGGAGAGTGTTTATACTCATATTATGTAGAAATATGATTATTTGGAGTTATTCCAAAGGGGCAATTGAAGAAGCCATAAGGTTGTTATTGCCATAGCATAATTCATCGAAACTAATGTTTGAAATGTGTCTGGTGGTCTAGGAAAACCCTTATGGTTAAATTTGGATTTGTGTTTTAATTATGAAGATAAAACACGGTTTCTCAGAGGGTCTTTGGATAGATAAGGGTTCTACGATTCCTAAACCTTGTTCCACTTGAACCCAGTCTTATAGAAAAACCCTCTGTGGAGCTCACACCAAGCCTTTCCCAGAGGGACAAGCAAAAGAGACATTTCACCATAATGGTTAAATGGTTACATTTTAATACACACATATATATATTTCTATATATTTATATAAAGATTTCATTCCAACTGTGGCGCAAAAGCATCACAGACATTTTTGCAACCACTATCTGATTACAAACTGAACTGCACTGGTAATCACCTCAGCTCTCTGCTTTATGATGTCCAAACCCCTTTTTTTATATTTATTTTGTGAGACACTCTTAGGTACACTAGTCTCATAGCTCCAGGGCAGAGCCAAAGAAGTAAACATCAGGCACTAAACATGTCTTTGCTGATTGCCTAAATCTGGGGTTAGAGGAAAAACTGGGCCTTTCCTTTAGGATGGTGTTTGACACATTTCCAAAGTACACAGAACACACAGAACACACACACACACACACACACACACACAGAACCGTCCCGATGTACATAAAAATAACACAAATTATATAACTCTTGCGGTTTTGGTTTAAACACGAGGCCTAAAGCTGAAGGTGGAAGGTGATTGGTTCGGGATCTTCATATCCTGTTGCCTGGTTTAACCATTAACACTTTAAGTGCAGAAAGGTGGAGAACATACTGCCAGTGGTCCAGACCAGGAGCCCCTGCATCACAGCTTCCTCAGCTTATTTCTTCCCTTCTCTTAGCGCTCTGCTTTCTCTTCCTTGCATTTCTCTCTCTCAGTTTAGTTTCAGTTTTCAGCACTTTACTGGAATAAATGCTCGAATCTCAGATTTACTTTTTATTAATGAACTTGTTGTCATTTACAGGGACTTGCATGGCAAACGCTTCACGTAAACATATTTAAAGCACATTTACTTTGCTTTTTTGGAAGGAGTCTCCCGTGTCAAAATTATAGAAGAAATAAATGCCCATTTATTGCTTTTTTCTTGCTCGTTGTTTATCTATCTATCTATCTATCTATCTATCTATCTATCTATCTATCTATCTATCTATCTATCTAGGTGTCTATCTAGGTGTCTATCTAGGTGTCTATCCAGGTGTCTATCCATGTACCTCATTACACTAGTCATCAGGTTTTAGGAGAACTTGCTTTTTTTGGAAATTTCCTCAGTAACACACTTCAAAGCTCTAGAAGGATCCAGAGGATCAAGAGAGGTGTCCAATTATCTAAAAAAAAAACCATCTTGACATCTTTCAAGAAGAATGACAGAGCATCTCTGAGGAACATCTTCAAAAAAAAAAAACCTGACTGTTTTATCTATTTACCTGCTCTTGCTCTTCTACCCTCACTTTCTCTCTAGCCTCCGTCTTTTTCTCTGTACTTTGTTCTTTCTGTTATTCTCTTCGTTTCTGATCTCTCTCTCTCTCTCTCTCTCTCTCTTTTCTGCAGTAGGGGCAGCAGTAGCAGAGGTCAGAGGTCACCGAGGGTTTGGATTTCCTAAGCACAGCACCCCCATGGTTCCCAGTCAGGTCTCTTCCTTCAGCAATGGCCCCCCCTCCTGCTCTCGCTCCGTTGGAAAAATATTAGTCTTCGTCCGAGACAGAGGAAGAGCAGGAGGAGGAGGAGGAGGGGGGTCAGCACTCTTCTTTTCCTGACCAATCGGATATTTTACTAAAATAATGCACGTTTTCTCCTGCCTGCCTGCATTTCCCAAAGCACAGAATAGGCTGGGCTGAGAACACGGCATTAACCCACACACACAGCTAAAGGTTTGTGCTGAGGTTAGTATGTGTATGTATACGTATTCTGTAAACACAAATGAGACTCAAATGCCACTAGCTGTGTGTATCTGTGCACAGGGCAAAGTAAGTGAATATCAAAGCACTAAATCCCAACTCAACATTAATACAATAAATAGCAACAAGATATTTTTGACATTCTGCAAAATAAATATGTAAATTATTGCTAATTCGTGAGGTGCCATGGATTCCCAAACGTCTCCTCAAGGCATGAGGACTGATCTAACCTGATTTAACTTGTCCCTCAGGTTCTGTTCATTACTTAGCAATGTTATCACATTTTTTAAAACAGTTTTGTTTAATATTTTTAACAGTCCTAACATTCATTTTTAAGCGGGAGTAGAAATATTAGATAGGAGCGAATGAAACATATAGTAGCAGTACCTTTTTGGTTCACATCTACAAATATGTTTATTTCACCTTACTACTTATAATAATAATAATAATTCTACATCATCTTGATAATATAAATATGTTTTTTAATGTTTGCTAGAGAAATTGAGCTGACCACATGAAGTATGGAACATATTTATAATGGGTAAAAAGTCATTCTGACCCCAAAAAAAGAGCATAATTCGAAAGTTTAATTTGCCAATTATTAGCCAAACCTGGTGTGCTAGGTGTGAAATATTGGTGGGTTTTTTTTCTTGCACAGCAGATATCAATATGTTTACATTTGCTTGATGTGTTGTATATTATATGTATATTCCTGACTGTATTGTAATGAGCATATACATTTTATATGTTATAGGTTACTGTGATGGATTGGCATCCCATTCCAGGGTGTATTCCCGCCACGCACCCAGTGTTCCTGAGACCAGGACAAAGTGCTTACTGAAGATGAATGAATCAATGTTATTGGTTACACTTCATTTTACCTACCATAGAGGTTTCTGTGCAAATTGGGATGGAGAAACCCTCCTCTTTATGGTTTGAGGAGAGATGGAGGTGAGTGGTGAGATGAGTGGTGATAATGGGATACACCCTACATACACCCTCCTCAAAACCATCCATCCAGCAAAACCATCCAGCACACCACAGCTGAGCAGATATTATTTGGGTGGTGCTTTATTCTCAGTACAGTAGTGTTACTTGGGGTTTAAACTTGTGTGTTAAATACTTACCACACACGCTTACCTTGTTGGCCCGTCTTGTAGGTTGGTGGTGGACTGTTTCAAGTCCGCAGTGATGCATTCTTTCCAGCGCAGTACACACCACATCATGTCAATGTCACTGCTGTACTGACAATGAAACACTGCCTAAATAATGTACACTCACTGGTGGTCCTTTATAGGGGGTCTTACAAACTGTACATGAGTAATTGTGCATATACAAAATGAGCTATACGGTAGACGGACCTCATGAAATGGCAACTGAATGAATTTATCAAGGAGAAATATTAATATGTGAGTGTGTAAAAGAGCAAATCTGTCTGTATCTCTACACCTGATGAATACATCATTTATTTTCATATATCCAAATGGAAATATGTATTTATGTGTCTGTGCAAAAGTATGTCTGTGTGAGTATTTACGCGTGTTCCGTTCTCCCACGCCGCACTCCTCTTTATAAACATGTCGGTTGGGCTGACAGTGTGACGGCCCCGGGGGCCAGGGTTTTCTGGGATGCAGCCCTCATAAAAAATCACTTCTAATTTATTTCCCCCCAAATTGGAAAGTGCACGCTCACACCTGACTAAATCATCACACGTCAACGGGAGACAACCCCCCACGGCACGCGGCCGAAACCTGACGCAGAGAAAACATGCGGCCACGCCGCGCTCTCCCTGATGGATTCTGCAGATGTGCGCGGGCCCCCGACTCGCCGTCTGGCCCCCACAATTCAGAGGGGCATCATCAAATTTGTCATTTTGTTCATTTTTTCCTTCCTTCCTCACTCGCATTCTTTTTATTTATATTTCACGCACACATATTCTCTCTCTCATTCTGTCTCATATTCTCCCTCACTCCTCTCACAGCTGTTTCTCTGTCCTTCTCTCCACGCTCTAATCCCTCCATGCATCCTAAGAAATATGTGCATGTGTGTGTGTGTGTCTCTGTCTGTCTTTCTGTCGTTGAGGTTGTGTCTCTTTTTTCTCTTACAAATTTAAATGCTGTATCGCTATTTCTATCCTTCTCCTCCTCTCCTTCTCCCTCTCCCTCCCACTCACTCTATCCTCATTCCAGCGTGTCAGACTTCAGCTCGTAATGTGTAAGCCACATGTTATTATCCCACATTAGACACAGCTATCATAAACTTGACAAACACTAAACAAACAGCACAGGTGGTCCACCGAGGTTTGAGGGTTGGAATCTGACGTGCGGTGGTGGGGGAGGCCGATCCAGGAGCCAAAGAGGTCAAAGGGCACCAGGCTGGAAAGGCCCAAACTCTCCTACCCAATGGAATACACCAATGGAAAGCAGAGACAGGGGCAATACATCAAGTGCTCGTCTAATCTAATAAGTTGATGCTACTGGACTTGTAGAATGATGTAGTAAAACCTGTGAAGATCTTTCTCCACTTATGTATTCATCTGAGGGGATTTCTTGGTGGTAAGATACTCTTGAGATACTCGTTCAAGTTTACAACACAAATCCAATCACATTTAATTCATTTCTTCTAGATACACTGAGTTGCTAGTCACTGGGTACATTTATCTAGAATATAATAATAAAAAAAGTAATCTAAGGGATTAATTAATCTGGACTGCTGTATACCTGCCAAGACCACATATCTCAACTCACATGCCATGTGTCCAAGGGGAATCTTGATTTTGATATCCGTCAGAAATGTTTTCATCAGAAGACACTGCACTGGTGAACAGCAAGGATCAATACAGAGGTGTGGACATTTAGAGCTTAGCCAAAATATTTACTATGCTTTTTTGGCTTTTTCAGATGAAGCAGCACTCAGACCAAGCACAAACAAATTCCATACAAGAGAATGGCAATTCACTGAGTGGGAAAGGACACTCGATGAGAAAGGCACACATTTGTTTCTGGTAGCGGTTACTTTGGCTTCAATCTGCCTTTATCTAGGTGAACTTTAACCTGTGAATTCATGAGCCAAGAAGACAGCTGGAATGTAGTCTCTCTGGTCTGTAAAACAAAAATATGGAGAAGCTCTGACTTTTGCCTCACTGTTTTCTTACTGTTGTACAGTTTGGCCCCGTGAAATACACCAGGGTTTTCTCTCTGCGTGCTAGGAGTTTCATGTTAGGAATGTTGGCACCTCTGTCAATGCATGTCAATGAATAAAATGTCTGTATAAAATGTCGAAGAGTTGTAGAGTTGCTTTGCAGGTGATTTACTCTAATAAAACCAGCATCAGCCAATAGCAATCAGACTGGGGCGGAAATTGATATTATGGATATGGAGGAATGGTTGCGATATGGAGGAAGTACTTCAGTCGTAAACGTGTCACTGTGTACACAGGAACATACACGGGGACAGATTTTGAGGATAGTGTTATAACAGCACTACACTAGCTA
>CM074923.1:2363069-2373203 GCA_037576815.1 Pangasius larnaudii | reverse complement strand
TATATATATATATATATATATATATATATATAGAGAGAGAGAGAGAGAGAGAGAGAGAGTATATTATAGACCTGTGGTTCTCAAAGTGGGTTCCCAACAGGATCGGCAATATATAGCCAATTTTTTTTTTTATTGTTCTATTATTGATTATTAATAACAAGTAGTTATAGCACACTTGAATCTTGCTGAAAGTCGTTTTTAAATTAACATGATGCAAAATGTTTAAAATCTAGAGATTAACACAATCTAAGGGGTTGTGGCTTCTGTGTGTGTGTGTGTGTGTGTGTGTGTGTGTGTGTGTGTGGAAAGTTCAGGAATCAAACTCTCTAATGGTTCCAGTAAATAAATGCGATGGTACACATTTGCTCAATGTGCTGAAAATTATACTGATCAGATTGTGTTTGGAAAACACACATTGTGAGCTTCCATGGATTTTTTTTTTCCGATGCAAGTGACTGTATATGCTTCTACTTACTGAGTTATAGTACGTTTACAGATGTTACGTCTTAATGATAAATCTACAAAATTTCAATTGTGTGTTATCGGAGTTGGAAAACAATACACACAACAGCTAACATTATTCCAAATCAAAACATAGTTGACCAGGATAAAGACAAGCATGCATGTAGGAGGAAGTGGACATGAAAAAAAAAAAACATGAAGACGAAGAAGGAGAAGCAAGTGACTCGAGCTGATCCGTTCGTTTTTTTATATTTTCTTCCCTCCGCTCTCTCCGCTTCCTGCCACTGCTCCTCATCAATCTGTCCTGGCCACAATGGGCTGCGACAGAAGCGGCCCGAACCAGTGGGGAAACACAAACAGGGGTGGACATGCAGCTCACAGCTCACTTCCTGTTCCTCTGGCGTGTTGGGGGGTCCGATTCAGGCCTCCTACTCCGCTGCCACATCCTTAAAACTTCCTGCGCACAAAAACTAAAACACGGCCTGGCAACAGAGGAAAAGCAGAGAGGAAAGAACTGAGAAAGAGAGTAAAAGTAAATACAGACATAATCACAAACCCGAAAACACACGGAGGAACAAATCAAATATTCATCGGCTAGCACAACCTCCCAAGTGCTCACCCAGTGCCGTGGGTTATGCTTGTCTGAAAACTCTAATCTCAATATCACACTCAAATGTTAACAATATTTTAGGTGGTTTAGCTGAATTATAATATAGGTAAATGCTAGGACATAAGTTATGTTAGCTAGCAAGCTAGCAAGGTTAACTACGCTTAGCTAACATAAGTGAACCCACACAAGCTAGTTATCCAGCTAAGGGCAGACTGTGTGACAATGTGTGTTCTCCATTTCAGATTATATGATGAAGATTCTCTAACAATAGACCTGCGATTTAAAAAAAAAAAAAAAAAGACTAGGTTCTGTTTACGTCACCAATCAGCATGATGTGGAAATCAACTTGTGCAAAAACAATCATCAAGCTGAGGTTGAGGTAATAAGAATATTTTTTAAATTTTAAGATATTAGCCTGTTTCATTTACTTTTTTCCCCCCATTGCGACTACTGCATTAGTAGCCGGTTTGTGAGTTCGGCATCGTCATACCCTATGCCCTTGTCCTATTGGTGGTTTTTAGACGAGCGACGCAGCAGAGCTCACACTCTCACGCTTCCAGAACTTTGTCGTCAGCCATCTTTGGCTTCAACGGGAATAAATCAGCCGCTGATGAGCACGTCACATTAGGCTTTCTAAGACTAACGACAAAGAATTCTTTCGCGAGGTGTGAAGTTTTGTCTGTGACAGCAAAATATGGCCAGAAATTGTACAGTGTAAACCCGGCTTTACTCAGCCTGGCATTAATAAATTTGGCCAATAGGGAGCTTTCTTAAATCTGATTATTAAGAAGAAGAAAAATATGCTAGTTTCAGCCATATTAGCAACATGGGCAATGACGAATTAAAAACTGACAGCTCGTTCCAGTGTCTCAGAAATAGTTGACGTGTTAATCTTCAATTTGAAATGTATATGGAAAAACTGTGCTCTGTGGAGGCAATTCTGGGCAAAAAAAGGCAGTTAGCTGAAACCAAACTTACTCTACATTTCATTAAAGCTATGTCCATTCCAAATAATAGCGAAGAAAAAAATCTAGCTTTTAGCCAACAGACAAGAAGCAGTTACATAAGGAATTCTGAGATACAAAAGATATTCTGTTTATAAGCTAATATTTTGTTTTAGTTGATGAAATAAAAGCCACTAGATTAGTAGCGATGATGTTAATCCTGGAAAGTGCAATTAGCATTATTGTAACTATCTAGCTAACAGATTTGCTAGCGATGATCCTACCCCACTAAACTGAATGTAGAAACACAATGAACATTTCTACACCATTAACCTTTTAACCCGGACAATTTTACATTTGCGAAGCAGCGAGAATCTCGCACTGACTTTTCAACAGCGTTGACTGCTTTAGTTACGTCGTGTGCTCATGCTAGCGATTCACCCACCCCTGAAAAAAAGAGAAGGAGCATGTAGGTGGCCGGGGAGCAAATATGAGCTTAAATGTGAGTTGGGAAGAATATTGATATGAAGACGCTCTTATGTGTATTCATCTCTGAGTGTATAGTCGCATCACATCCTGCAGGAAAAAAAGGATATTTCTAGGCAATTATGTTATTCATGCTTCTGGCTGCTTTTAGAACCTCAGCCATCCGCATTCGCTCTTTCATTCCCCCTCGCTTGCGCACTCCCTCACTTGGCATCTGTTACATCTAAACAACCCCACTTAACCTCATCTCCGTCACTTTCTCTGCCGGCGGTGCATACACACACACACACACACACACACACACACACACACACACACACACACACACACACAAACTCACACAGAAACACTTTCTCCATAGCCTTTCAGTAAGGAAAAAAAGCGAAGGAGTGCGGAGGGCGAAATTACTCGGGGGTATTATTAATCGCACACGGGGACATTATGAGGCCAGATGCCCCTCTGTTGCACCCTGCTCTCTGCAATCTCAGCCCACTTCAGCCCCTCCATGGCTGCCTC
The DNA here is from genome assembly GCA_037576815.1 of Pangasius larnaudii. Lineage (NCBI taxonomy): Eukaryota > Metazoa > Chordata > Actinopteri > Siluriformes > Pangasiidae > Pangasius > Pangasius larnaudii. Next base: position 2,370,185 of record CM074923.1, on the reverse strand, counting down.
GCACCGAGGGCCCTGCCATTGTTTCAGGCCGGCTTTTATTTCTTTAGCCCTAACGTTTTTTTCATAAGGCGCTCTGGAGAGGTCTCATCATCTTTTCCTGCTTTTCAGGCCTCCTCACTTTGAACTTGGGAGCTGAAAACCACAACCCACTTCAGAACCTTTAGCCTTTAGCGCACACATGTATGCACACACACACACACACACACACACACACACACACACACACGTCCTCCATAACACAGTGCTTCTGGGCTCAAAAACAGCCTTAGCAAAGGTTCTCCAAGGGCAACACAAAGAGCTAAAGGGCATCTAACTCCACATGCACAGGGCCCTTGTGGAGGATTAGGGTGAGCTAAAACCACTAAAGGAGGCTTAGTACCTGAGCTACTCTCTCCACGAGTGATAAGTAGTCCACGCCCACAACTCACTTCACATTTCTCGTGCTTTAAAAATGAGAAACGATCGAAAACAGGAGAACTGCTTGAGCAGTACTGGCAAAAATGAAACGCACACAATTTCCATATTTCCAAAAAAAAAAAAAAGTCTGTCGATCAGCTAAGGCATGCTTGATGGCTTCATTTTGCGCTGTAGTTTTGAGGCTAAAGGCTAACAAGTAAAGTTTAGCATCATCACCTACAGTAAATCGCCGCATATTCGCTGTGAAACCATTTGTGCACTTGTTGATCAAATATCAGAATCCTTTTTGTTTAAAAAGAATACTATTGCAATTAAATTGGGATTATAGTCATCTATAATTCAGATCATTTCGCATTTAAACTTTAGGCCATGCCTCCTCTCGGAGTCGCGTTACTAAACTATGTGTTGAGGATCAGCTTCAGGTAAACTATGTGTTGAGGATCAGAGGATCAGGATGTGGTAGTTTTTAGTTCTGGAACATCCTTTTATCCATTTTTACAGATAATCTTGCAAGTCAGAAGCCAGCTGTTGGCTATATTTTCATTTAAAATCACTTCAGAATTTAGGTCATGTCTCCTCCTTGAGTCTGATCTTCTCATCAAAGACATTCAGCTTTAAGATGGAGCTACAACTGTCTTTACATCCCTTTCTGTCTATTGTCTATTTTTACAGATAATAATGTGCCATACAGTGTCAGAAACCAGAAAGCGGTCGCTATATATTATCCTTACTTGGTAGCAAAATGTCTTAATTATGTCCCAATAACAGAAAAAAAAAAAAGCAAGAGGGATGGTGGGATCTAAAAGCCGTCTTAACCTGGCTGATAGCATAAGTAATAATGAAATATTAAGGCAATTTCATGCTATTTTCCGCTTAGTTTGCTTTGTAGATCTGCCTTTCTTTTACGCTGGTTATCACAAGAGATCTTGATTTGGCACTCCTGATACCTCCCCTGTAACTTGACGTGTAAATCTCATGTAGGAAAAGTAAAACGTAGATAATAAGTGATATAATTATTCAGGAGTAGATGGAAAACAGGGATGCCAGTTTGACAAGGAGGTGATTTTATATATATAATTTTTTTTTTCTTCCCCCCCCCCACTTATTTCAATCCTAAGGTAGTCAGCAATATGTTTAAATATTTATTGGTCAGTACTTGTTATGTATGAGAAAGTTCTCATTGCTCTGAAGGAGAGTGTTACTGTAAGTAATGAGTACTGTGTAGTCTGCTGAGTGTCTTGTTAAAGCCTGAAGAGATCTTTTCCCCTTATATCCCATTATCTCATATGGTTTTAATAACAGGGTCCTGAAATGAAGTGCAAATAGAAATGTTTTGAGTTGCAGTCAGTAGGGGAGTTTATGCTTTTAAAGCCTCAGCTCTTGCACCCTCAACCCATGAGGCTCTTTCAGTAAATGCTTTCTATATTTTGACTTTTTCAAAGGAAAAAAAAAAAAAAAAAAAAGTCCTCGATAGGGCGTCTGTTTCAGGGATTGTTGACACAGCTCACCTCGGGCCGGCTGAAGAGTGATAGCGGGGAAAATCCAACAGGATCAGGGATGAAGGGCCTCGTCCTAAACGGCCACACAGTTTCCTTGTGCTTGTGCAGCGAATTAAAAAAAAAAAATTTTAAAAAAAGGGGAAAGCAAAGGGGGGAAAAAAATGAGAGCAAATCCATTTTAATGGCTCACACTAGCTGTCCGGGCTTTTTGAGAGTCGGCAGTGATGAAGAGAAAGTGAAGCTTCATTATTAAGCGAAGGCCATATGTGAGTTCTTTCTGCTATTTATCAGAATGCAAAGGGGTGAAGGTGCTACAAAGCCTGGATTATCTGGTATTGGGTTACTAATGAGTCCCACACACACACACACACACACACACACACACACACACAACTCTCTCCATTCTCCTCCCTCCCACCTATTTTCTTTCTTTCGCTTTCTCTCACTCACTCTCACTCTCTCACTCTCTCTCTCTCTCTCTCACACACACATACGCGCACACACACTTTACCTCGGATTTGGGAGAAATGGGGTGAACTGACTCTCGAGTGCGGTGCAACATCAAGAACCGTTCTGTGAAACCCGGGTTTTGTCGAACCCGTATCCGCTTCTCCTCTGGGTCACTTCGAGAGAAATTCCCTGATGAAATGGAGATCCAGAAAGGCTTCGATCTTGCATTCTGCACCACTTCAAATGCAAGTGTGTGTGTGTGTGTGTGTGTGTGTGTGTATTCAGGCCCTGTGTCGCTAATGTACCTACTCACAAGCCTGGCTTTTTACCATTGCTCTATATCTCACAAGTGTTTGTCATCCTTAAAGGTGTTATATATATATATATAGATAGATAGATAGATAGATAGATAGATAGATAGATAGATATCTCAGGAGATTTAATAGTGAATTCTCACTTGTGTTTTATTTAGGTGCCAAATGTTTCTCTTAAAAATTCCTAAGGAGAAATATAGAATGAGACACCAAAAAAAAAACAAAAAAAAAAACTAAGCCCTCCTCTGCTTCAAAGGACATTAATATAAGGCAAATTCTTTTTTTTTGACATCCATATTGTCTCATTTGCTGTTTGGCTTAAAAGTAGATTGATTGATCATTATTTTTATGGAAACAAGAACAGCAGCGACAACAACAGTAAAAAAAAAAAAAAAAAAAACAACAAAAAAAAAAAAAACAGAATCAAAAAGCAAAAAAAAGAAGCAAAAACCTGCAATTTCACTAGTCTATACTAAGCCTCAAATCTGATTAATTTATATTAATGCACTCATTCTAATACGTTTTCGTTTCTATAGCAACCGGTCATTTGCGGGGTCTTGTTTCAACATACAGTACGGACGATCTACAACAGATTTAAAAAGTGTTGTTATTTAACATTGATGGAAGGAGTCTCCAGTGTCAGCGCTTTGTACCAGTCAGAGGTGAAGCTGGAACTTTAAGTTTTCCGACATCTTCAGGACAGAGCAGTTTTTGGTTTGTGCTGTTTTCCAGTAAAGACCAGATGCATTTGTTTTTATTTGTCTTATTAACTTCAAGAGAGAGAGAAAAAAAAAAAGAGAGGCTGGTGAGGGCACAACTGTTTATAGCTGCTATAAGTGAGAACTAAGTCGTTTTGTGGACAATGTTAAACATAAACCTAAACAGAGAAATGTACGATGTGTCATTCGTTAATAAACAGAAAATGAATTATGTCTGCTGTGTCACTCAGCTCTAAAGCAACGCCCCCATGGTCGTAGTGAAATGCTGTGTGTTTTTGCACTTTGCACACATCTGATCTGAACATTCACGTGTGACTCTTCAGATATGGAGTTTGTTTAACTTTTCTGAGCAAATCAAGTTCCCAATTCTTAACCGTCACTGGCTAGCTACTTTAACTTCAGAGCTCCGGTGCTAAATTAAAGATGGGGACCTCAGATGCTAAGCACGTCTTGCTCGTGATTAGGTGAGGAAGGAAAATTAAATAGATTTCACTTTGGAGCGAACTGTGGCTTTAATGTGTGTCAGTGGGTGTTCCTCCAGAGCTGCTCAGATCCACGTTGGTGGCGTGCGGGAGTGTGCGAGGAGGAGGAGGAGGAGGAGGATGGAGATGGAGGAGGAGGAGGAGGAGGAGGAGGAGAGGGTGAAGCAGAAGCGATGAGAGCGCGAGGACCCGTCGGAGGGAGAGAAGCACGGAGCACTGCGACACGCTGCTCCAGCTGAACAAACAAAAACACCCCGAAACACCACAAACCGGGGAGCTGGAAAAATGTGCAGGTCTGCACGGGGTCAGATTCCTGAGCGTATCTAATTCAATTTCACAAACTGTAAAACACTGGGCTGTGTGAAGGCTCCTACTACACACACACACACACACACACACACACACAAACACACACAAACACGTATGCACTTTATAGGCTATCCCTCATACAAACTCAGACGCACACAAACCCACGCACATGCTAACTTTCACACACGTACACAAATACTTCCTACTTACCAAAATGGACAACGTGTGTGTATATAGACTTCTAGAGAAAGAGGTTCCTCGGGGGTTCTTTGGATTCTTTGCTTATCGGTTTCATGTTGATAAACAGGTTGTACTTGGGACTTTTTTCTGCTTTATGGTTCTACATCTTGTCTTAGAAAAACAAAGGTTACGTCTGGTAATTTTAAGAGGTCCTTGTTAATCTGTCTTCGTAGAAGATTTTATGTAGTACCCTACAACGAAGAGGTTCCTAGCAGAACGTGTTCCATGTAGAAAATTAAAACTATTTAGTATCCGAAAAAATTTATAAATAATATTTTCCCAATGGGAAAACTCTTATGTAGAAACCCTACAAGGGTAGCACCCTAAAGAGGTCTTAGACTTGTCCCTAAAGGGGGAACTCTTTGTAGAAGGTTCTATGAGGAATCTTACAACTAATGATTTCCTATCAGAAAAGATTCACTGCAGCACCCTTTAGAGGTCTTAGTTTGGTGAACTCATAAAGGTTCTACGTAGAACCCTAAAGCAAAGGAGCTTCCTATAAGAAAAGGACCCTTACGAGGTCTTGGTTTCCCTCTGGGTCAACTCTTTATAAAAGGTTCTAAAGGTTCTAGATCTGTACAGCAAGTTTTCCTAATAGAAAAGGTTCCAAGTAGAACCCCTTTTGAGAAGTTTTTATCTGTCCAAAAAAATTTTTTTTTTTTTTTTTTTTTTTAGGGGTTTCATATCAGAAACAGTTCCATGTGGAACCTTTAAGAGGTCTTTGGTTTGTTGCTCTGGGTGAACTCTTTGTAGATGGTTCTATGTATAACCCTACAATTTTTTTTTTATTCAGCAAAGGTTCAACGTAGACCCCTTTTTTGAAAACTAGAACCATTTACTATAAAAGAAGAATGTTTTATGGTTCCCCCATTAAAACAGAACGGTTCCCCTGTTTGAGAAAAACTACAACAACGAGGTCTTGAGTCGGTGAACTCTTAAAGGTTCTGTGTAGAACTCTAAACCGAAGGGTTTCCTATGAGAAGGTTCCATGTAATACCATTTAAAGGACTTAGATTTGTCCCTCTGAGGAACCCTTAAAGGTTCTATGTGGAACCCTACATATGTAGAACCCCTTTTGATATCTGCAACTTTTTACCATCCAAGAAAATGTAAGAAATCTTTTATTTCAGAGTTAAGAACATGAAAGGGTTCCCTGATTATAGGGACAGAACCGAAGAACCCTTGTAAAACCATACAAAATAAACTTGCTTAGCAATAATTATAACAAAATGATTTTTATTCAAATAAAATAGAATCAGGTTGTGGATGTTCCTTCAAGAACTTTTAGGACAGACCAAAGAACCCTTTGGAGGAAGCTTTGTTTTCTAGGACACTATGTTTAATATATCCATCATTTTGCACAATTTAAAATAAAAACTATTTAATTTTATCAGTAATGTCAATTTAATATACCTGATAAACGTTCATCTTTGATTATTTTTATTAGTTTTGACAAATAAATGTAACTCGCGCTAGTGTGTGTGCAGCCGGGAGGACTCTGCTAAAGACATTAGCGCTGTGCTCGGGCGTCATAGACACGCGCTCGCTTCTCTAAATAAACGTTAGTCTTAAAAAGCTTGGCCTCGCGACCTCCCTGTGATCGGCTTTCACTCTGCCTGCTTTATGCTAAGCTTCCACTTTTTTTTTTTTAATCCTTTCGGGGTTTTTTCCCCCCGAAAAACAAGACTTGGTTTTTATAGAGATGTCTATAAAATGTCTACGTTGACAAAATGTTTGTCTCTGACAGACGTCTTCTTTAATGTGTTTTCCTTTTTGCCTGTGGAAAATTCTGTTCTCAGATAGCTTAGCATAAATCCGGCACGGGAACATAGTTTTAAGATCGTTTTCCTTCTTTTTTTAAAAAAAGAAATGATAGCATACCTCTCAGCATGAAGACATTTGCTCTTCAGTCGGCTATTTCTGTTTAGACAGACTGCAGGTTATATTTTATATATTTTATAGCCTGCTAAGATATGAGGCGTGTTTCACATTAGCACATTAGCAAATAGATAGCTTTGGTTAAATCATAAATTTCGACAGAACGTTACTCCAGCTTTCCGGTAGCCTGAAAGTCTCTGTTTATTGCTGTTCAAATGTCTGACAGGGCATGTTTGTGTTCAGAGCTGTGGAAAATTCTCTGGCCGTTAGCATGAAAGTGGCACAGGAGCAAAGCCAAATAGATTGTAGGATTATTTTTTAAAGCCTGAAAATGTTCAAGATTCAATCAGGTTGTGTAATGTGTGGATGTTGTCATTTCGACAGACTATAAATTATATTTCACACACCACCAAGATATGAGGTGAAATTCACATTAGCACGTTAGCTAACTACATAGATTTAATGATGTACTTTTAGGCTAATTTCAATGGGAAACGACTGTAACCCAACTCGCATCTCTGAACTCTGATCACAAACAATGAAGATGTGATCGAAGTGTAGACTTTCAGCTTTATTTTAAGAGATGTGGCATCTACATTAGGAATTGCAGCCATTTTCAGCAAAGTACCTGGGTTCTGTTGATGTTGTGAAGGTGTTTTTCTTTACCAAGGAAAGGATTCGGCGATCATCCACTTCAGTTGTCTTCTGTGGTCTTCCAGGCCTTCCGATGTTGTTGAGCTCACCAGTGCTTTCTTTCTTTTTAAGAATGTACCCGACTGTTGATTTGGCCACACCTAAGGTTTTTGCT
>CM074923.1:2325347-2347534 GCA_037576815.1 Pangasius larnaudii | reverse complement strand
GGGAGTATATTGGTAGGAGAATGTTGGACATGGAGCTGCCAGGCAGGAGGTGAAGAGGAAGCCAAAGAGGAGGTATAAATATGGAGGTAATAAATGAGGATATGAAGCTAGTGGGTGTAAGTGTTGAGGATGCAGAAGACAGGGAGAGGTGGAGAGTGATGACTCGCTGTGGAGACCCCTGAAGGGAAAAGCAGAAGAAGAAGAAGAAGAAGAAGAAGTAGTCTGCTATGTTCATACACTATTAAAACATGTTGATGATGAATTTGGATGAGATTTATTTAAAAACTCCACTATTGAACTGTGTTTTATCGAGGCCATTAATAAGTACAAATAGATATTGCTTAACACACATAATTCTGGCTGAAAGTCAAACCGATGAAAGTGTGTCCCAAATGACCAAACATGTCATTAAAAATGGCTTTCAGTCAGTCTTGAGAAAAGAGTAACTCATGATAGAAGCACGTTGCATTCATATGCAGATACGCAACACGTTGAGGATTTCAGAAATGTGGTATTGGTTTCATTTATGGCCCAAAAAAATAAATAAATAAAAAAAAAATTAAAAAAAAGACAATTTCAAAATTCAAAAAAAGTGTCCCAATCTGTCTGAATTCACCCTACACACCTGTTACTGGAGCGTCCACATGGTGTCGCACCTTTACTGCCAACATAGCCCTGGTCAGAACCAATCCACAAAGGTCACAAGGGTGTGTTAAGATACACAGATGTGGTCCTGTAGACCACAGGTTCCCAACCCTGGTCCTGGAGAACTCTCTGTCCTGCACGTGTTCGTGGTTCCTGTTCTAACATGTTGATGTTGATGAGCTGTTTAGTTGAACCAGGTGTGTTCGAGCAGGACAGGGGTTTCTCCAGGACCAGGGTTGGGAACTTGTGCTAGGCTATTTGTGGAGTACACCGTGAAGCCACAAACAATTCTCTCGGTTGTTTCTTCGGACCAACCTTATGGTGCCTTTATTTCACTCACAACTTCAGTTCCTAAATGCAATTCGTTCCTACGTACTACTTGGCTCAAAAAAAAAAAATGGTAGAAAAAATTATAACCGTTGTTTAGTGTCATCTTGTCATATACGACCCCTCATTAAATGTGTATAGAGACGTTATGGAGGAAAAAAGTTCAGAAAGAAGTAGCAGAGATCAGTGGTGTCTCTGCAGAGTGTTTGTAACTGGTACAATTAGCTGGTGCTGCTAATGTGCTAATAGATAATACAAAGCCAGGCACAAAAAAAATGTAAATCAAGTAAGCAATTTTAGCACAGATCAGTCTAATTTTTGGGTTTTTCAGTTTTAATTTGCATTTAACTAGTTAGAAGTAGCTGTATAAATATATGGGTATATAGTGGTGGCTCTTAGTGAGTGTCCTTAGCTAGTACAGGTAGTTTGCTCTGCTAATCTGCTAAAGCTAATACAAAGCCTGGCACATAACATACATCCAACAACAAATTTTCCATTTTATTAAACTATTTGAATTAATTTTGAAAATGATGGTGTGTGGTAACATCTTAATTCAGAAGTCTGTAAGCAATATATATATATTTTTCTTTTTGCTAATTATTTAATCATGCAGTAAAGAACTATGCAGCTGTGCAGTGTTTGGTCCAGATGAAGCACTTTCTTTGCTAAAACACAAAACATGGTGTGTGCATAAACGCTGGGCAGCGTATGATGCATCAAACCGTAAATGAAGGACAGATGAGATGCTTGGAGTTTAATCCTTGTGCCAGGAAGGAAATGATTTTTCCAGTAAGTGGAATTTTTGTGTTTTGTAAAAAAAAAAAAAATCTTAAATATATGTATTGGTAACACTGTTAAGACTGACCCTGTCACCCACCCACCCACCCACACATACACACACACACAAAACGACATCTTGACATCTGATATGCTAGCTAACCAGCCTAGCATTGTCAGCCATCAATCTCACCAGACAGTAATCAACACCATTTCATTTTCACCTGATACAAAGCGAACACAATTCAAAACGTATTCCAGAAGAGGAAAATCACCTTCATACCTCAGATTCTGACTTCGGATGACACATTGTCCAGAGTTTGGGGTTAAGTTGTTCTTTTGCAGGTAGGCAGGTGATGCTACTGAGCATGTGCAGAGGATCTCACCACTGTAGCATGTTGCTGATTGGAGCCATCATTAGTGGTACAACTTCTTCTTCTTCTTTCTTGGTGTTTTAATGGTGGATGGCATACATCTTTTAGGTGCATTACCGCCACCTACTGATTAGGAGGGTGGGTCCGGATCATAGTCTACCCCTGAAATCACTATATTCTATAATATAATCCCATGTCCTTTAAACACTGCATTAAAAATTGAAAGTTTTTATCGCCTGATTTACTCCCCAAAATGTTTATCAACTCAAACGTCTCTTTATCATCACTCAGTATCTTTCTTTCCTTGCCATACCTTGGACATTTCATTATTACATGTTCTACATTTTCCTCTTGATTACAATATTCACATTTTCCTGTTTCATGTGTCCCTATTCCCTTCAAACTGCTATTAAGAGCAGTTTGCCCAAATCTAAGCCTTGAGACTGTAGTCTCCTCATGTCTATTTCTTCCTACTATTCTATATTTACCAGCAATTCCTTGAATGCTATAAAATCCCTGGTCTTTCTTCTTCTCAAAATGTCTGTCATCTATTCTTCACATGCTGTTTCATTAAACACTTCATTTCACTCTTTTCACTCATATTTTATCTGCAGATCTATGTCTACTTTCCTTGTTGCTTCCTTTGCATATTCGTCTGCCACTAGTGTTACAACTGACACCGCTCTCCCCTAATCACGCTTACAGTCTTCCAACCTTAACGTCGTCCATTTAAAACGTTCCACCGTCGTCATGACTGTTGTCATGAGCTGCGTGTCAAATTGAAAACCTTGCGTATTCGATGTGGAAAAAAAAAAATTGAGTTGATCTGACATTCAAAAGTATTCACTGATCTAGAAAATCTGAAGATTGATATGCAGAACAGACTTTTCGGTAGGTTTGAAGGGGACATGAGAGGTTTTTAAAATGCAAACACTAAACCTAATGTTCAGCCTTAATGTCCAGTGGTGTGAGTCAGTGGTCACGAACCCGAACCCGAACCCTATTCCTCTTCCTCCTTCCTTCACTTGAACCCTGACTGAATACGTCTTATCCACGTGATCAGTCCACGTAATTAGTTGGATCAGGTGTGTTAGATTTGGCCTGGGACTGAATTATGCAGGGAGGAGGCTCTCCAGGAGCAGGCTCAGAGACCACTGAGGTACATTAAGTAAATGAAAGTTTATTATTGACTCTTTTATTGACGCATTTCTTTAACGAGCAAAAACAACTGGATGAAGTGAAACGGTGCGAATTTATTTTTTTTAATTCGATTTCAACAAATCCGACAAGGGTTTTTATTTACCTGGTCAAGGCTGAACTCTTTCTAACTTTCACTAAACTAAAAGAAATTGGCTTTAGTTTTTCTAGCATTTACAGTGAAACATTTCCCCTTTATGCTGTTAGCAGTAAAGTTTTCATTTGTCGGTGTAATTAATTAGTCTCATCATATTAATCAGATCATATTAAACAAGTGTTAACAAAATCTCAGCTAATCTGAAACTAATACGTTTATAACAACACAATTCTATAAAATCTCAAGATACAAGGTTTATTATTAGCATAAACTAAAAGTCTCACTGAAGATAGGATACATTTACTTAATTTAATTAACTGTGTAATAATAGCCTATTTTTATGAAACATGTTGTCATGGTTCAGTGGTTAAGGCTATAATTATTAATAAAGAAATAAAGAAATAAATGCGTGCCAAAGGCTACATCATGAACAAAATATTCTTAAATAAAATAACCCCAGAAAGGTCATTAGAAAATCCACCAGCTGGTGAAGATGGTCCACCAGCTCGGCCTGTGTGTGCTGGTCAGACTCAGGTGGGATTGCTGGGGTGGTACCCTCAAGGGTACTCCTTCTGTACCTTTAGTGGGCATCTTTTCCCCAGAAAGGTGCCTGCTTTTAAATCTTCACTTTTAAAAAAAAAAACGTTTATGTACCTTATGTACCTTAATCATTTTAAAGGTTTATATCCACCTTTCCAGGTTAGAGATAAACATTAAAGGTATAAAAGGGTACTCTTGAGGGTACCAGTACCAAGGAAAAGTACACTTCAGTATTATAAAGACTAGCTATCATGTTAAATGTGTTTTATGCCAAATGAATAAAATGTAATAATACAATATAGTTAAAGAACAGAAAGACTAATAAATCATTATATTTAAATCATCTTTATGACTTAAATGAACTGAATTTAATTTTGGCTTGACAAGTGAACTCTTCTTCCTCCCCCTCTTCCTATACTACTACTACTACTAATAATAATAATAATAATAATAATAATAATGATGATGTTGATGATGATGATTCAAGGAAAATCTGGAAAACATCCTCCATGAACACAGAAGAAGAAACAAAACAGAAAGCTTTACAAAAACCGTTTATTATTTACTATTTACATCTTATGCTTAAAAATAAAGAAGTAGACAAATGTGCGCACTTTAATCAGTGGTGTGTGTTACAGTCCAAATGCAACACAAATCAGACATAGGTCGCATGGGTTTATTAGCTTAGCAGGCTACACACCAAAATTAGCTAATGCTCAAAAAAAAAAAAAAAAAGAAAGAAAGTGTAGTTTTTTTTTTAAATTAAAGCCAATAAAACATTAAGTAGCATACAACCTCTGTATAAACACTAAAGAAATATTAGAGACTGACTAGCAAGACTTGCTCATGCTAGCTTCTGTTTTATTTTCTGGGAGGATTTGGCTACTACACCAAAAATTAATATTTTCATGTTGTTGTTTTTTTTGAAACAGTGAACTTAATGATTTGAGGTCAGAAAGTTTAGAGGATTAAAGTACAAATCTGAGGGCAAGTTTGGTTTAGTCAGTAGAGCTATGACAGAAATTAGCATACACTGCTAATAACATGTCTAAGCACACAAAGGGAAAGCAACCACACTCTCAGATAATAAGGGTACTAAACCGTACCTCTGCTTGTTGCTGGGGTGGTACCCTTAAGGGTACTCCTTCTGTACCTTTAGTGGGCATCTTTTCCCCAGAAAGGTGCCTGCTTTTAAATCTTCACTTTAAAAAAAACATTTATGTACCTTAATCATTTTAAAGGTTCACTATTTCCACCTTTCCGGGTTGGAGATAAACATTAAAGGTATAAAAGGGTACTCTTGAGGGTACCAGTGCCAAGGAAAAGTACACTTCAGTATTATAAAGACTAGTTTATAATGTTAAATGTGTTATTTAATTTATCCACTCATCCTAAGATCCCCAATGTTTTATTTTTCAGCATCCACTTTTAGAAACATGGGCCTAAAATAGACATATTTTTAAATACATATTTAGACTGCAGTATATCAAGATGAAATATATACAGATTGTATGTTTGCATAACGGAGGTCATGACACCCTGATTATGTGGTTTGATGGTCATATAAAATCCTGTTTTTTGTTTGTTTATGACTTTCACAAACATATATTAATTCTGTCTAGTGACGTGTGTAGGATCTGTGCATCACATGTAGCGCTCGAGCCCGGATGAGAAGTTTGCTTGTCGCACATACGAATTGTTGTACGAGTTCAGATTCGTTCCCGTGAGTCCCAGAAGCTGTTCAGTGTGCTCTGCGCACGAGCCGGGCCGCGACATCCTGCTTCCGGTGCAGTAGGCACCGGGAGAGAAACCGGGCGGCGTCGCAGAGGTCAGGTGGGGAGGAGAGGCTGAGGATGAGAAACCAGGCGCCATCGACCCGCTGTTTCGGCTCAGCAAATTCGTGTGGTTAAGAGACTGAGTCTGGAAGCCGGTTGGGTCAGTGGCGGGTAACACCGAGCAGCTCGCGCTCATCGAGGTCAGATCTCCGGAACCGAGCCCGACGTGAAGTTCGGCTCCGGGGCCGCTGGGCGCGACGGACTGCTGGCTGATGATATTGTCGATGCTGAACATCCGGCCTTGTCCTTGAAGGTGCGCGTGAGCGACCCCCGCCGACGGCTGATAGGGATGCAGCACGGCCCCGTGAGGAGAGCCGGGTAACGGAGAGCCGCTGTAGCCCGAGGTCACGGCCGGGTACAAGGCGTTGGGATACGGCTGCCGCGCCGCGGTGCTCGGGGTGAACGCGAACGCGCCCGCGCTCTGAGCGTACGCCGGATACGTGCTGACGTCCGAGCGCTTAAAGCGCTTCCTCCGGCGCAGAAAGCTGCCGTTGTCGAACATGTCCTCAGCGGCGGGGTCGAGCGTCCAGTAGTTGCCCTTGCCGGGCCTCCCGGGCTCCCGTGGGATCTTCACGAAGCAGTCGTTGAGCGTCAGGTTGTGCCGGATGGAGTTCTGCCACTTGCGCGAGTTCTCGCGGTAGAACGGAAAGCGCTCCGTGATGAAGCGGTAAATGCCGCCCAGCGTGAGCTTCCTCTCCGGTGAGTTGGCGATGGCCATGGCTATGAGTGCGATGTAGCTGTACGGAGGTTTCCCGCGCTGCACGGGCCTCTTCCTCCGCCGGCCGCCGGCTGGCTGACCCACAGAAACCACTTCCTCCAGCTCCGCCCGGGGGCTGCCTTCTCGCGGCTCCGGTTTCACAGGAACACCGTCTTTAGCTCCTGACTGATGATGAAGATGATGATGAAGATGATGATGGATCAGTGACGGTGAGTCCAAGCTGACCTGCGGAGACACAGCTGCCGCCGCCGCCGGGCTCGTGGGCTGCGACTCCGCCGGTGACATGCTGCACGAGAAGTAGGAGAAACTGGCCAGATTCATAAAAGAGGAGTTTTATGATGCAGCTTTGAAACTGAGATGCTCTTTACTCTTACTTTACTCTGCCTCTGCCCTCTCTGTGCGCGTGGGTCGGGGTTTTGTTTCGCCAGGTGTGGGACTTTATAAGGTGGGAGGAGTGACGTCACGAACTGTCCAGCGCACGAGCTACTCCTCTCTCCAGTGACATGGGGATGTGTTGGTGTTTATCCTGATTATTTTAGGGGGTTTATTACTCTATTAATATATTTATCATTTGTGGTTTTGTTTGTCACTGTGTGCAGGTTTGACATCCAGACCAAACTCCCCCAAATAACTTTAATACAAACTATATAAGCTATTTATTTAATAACCTAAAACCAATATAATGACAGCTAATAGCTATGAATAACTCATTTACAGCCCTTAAGCATTCTTCAGTTTGTTCCTCTGGGAAAGCAGAGTCACCCTAGGAAGCTGAGAACTCTTGAATTTTTTAATTAATAACTTTAAGTAATTAATAACTAAAACAGTGACTAATTATACTACTAAGAACTACTAATATTATATTATCCACTTACTATAAATACATACTATAAACAGCTTTTTTTCCCCCTTTCTAAAGGTAAATCTTCCCCAAAATAATAATGTGTAAATTTGGTCCAAAAAATTAATCAAAATATCTGTAATTAAAAAAAAACTCATATGAGCTAACTTTTTTTTTTTTTTTTTTTTAACCAGAAAAACCAGGAATAGAAATTGCATCTCGGAGCTACACTAGAAAATTTACCGAGCTTTTAGTGAACTTTCTGCACTGGTCTTTAATAGGCAGCAAGCACGCAGAATATACATCTTACCTGAGATCTTGACTTTAGATAAGGTCTTGGGTCTGAATGGCTTGGGGCTGTGAAGCCCAGACTTCCGCTGAGCAGGGACGGTCAAAATTACAGGATTAAAAGGAGATGATTGGAGAAGGAAACAGTTTAAGAAGAACATGGTGCTCTTGGCCATTCTGCAGTGCAAACACAGTGCCATATCTACAGAGATAACGCCTGTCCACTCAGTGAAAAAATGAAAATATGGCTTTATGGATTAAAAAAAAAAAATGACAACAATGAAAACAAGTTTTCTGACATTAGACAGAGAGTGAAGTTAAAGGCTCTTTACAAACCTCTAAAGAATGGACACAGATATCAGATATGAGATAAAAAAAAAAAATCTGTGTACAATAGCTCGGAAACATTGCAATGTCTATCTTTCATCATTTTCTCTACCACTCTCTCCCTCACACACTCCGCATCTTGTAGTTTGTTCTGGCTGCAGCTGTGGATCCGGGCTAGAAACAACACCGAGAGAGGTTATAACCGACCGCCGAACCCGACTTTCAATCCACCAATTGAAAAATAATAACAACCTTCTAAAAACAGCAATTGAGCTGTCAAAGCTTCACAGCCAGAAAAGTAAATACGACCAGTTCTTTTTTTAGACTGATACCCGAATGGGAGGCGTGTTTATGATCTAGTGTCGTTGCGCCACTGCGATTTATTCTTTATCATTTAAAGGGGTGTTTTGGAAGAAATAATTTACAATTTACTTTTTTTTTTTTTCCTCCTTACTCACATGTAGTCTGTCAGCCAAGATGTGTTAGGTGTCGGACATTTTCTTCATTATTAATATTATTATTATTATTGTACACGAGCTACAACAAGCAAGTTACCTTCTGCCCCGGAGCAAGTTTTGAAGGCAAAAAGTTGAAATGTAACTAATATCAACTACAAGTCAAGTCCAATTTATTTATATAGCACAATTAAAACAAGAAAAGTACTGACCAAAATGTCGCACATCAGGCATAACAGGGAAAAAATACATTAAAATGGTAACATAAAATATAGTTAAGAATGAAAATAAATATATAAGCAAATAATTACTATAAGAAAACAAACCAGATATGACTAAGACCAGAAAATAAGCATCTAAACAGGCAAAAAAAAAAAAACAAGGCAAATTATAGATAAGCCAGAGAGAAAAGGTAAGTTTTAAGGGACGATTTAAATGAGTTTATTGTAGGGGAGGGTCTGACAGAACCTCGGGGCCATCACAGAAAATGCCCTACCGCCTTTGGTTTTTAATCGTGACTGGGAAATGGTTAGTAACAGTTGAGAAGAGGATCTTAAAGTTCACTGGGAAGAGCAAAGGCAGAGGAGATCTGAAATATATACGGGGGCGAGTCCATGCAAGGCTACAGTAAAACCTTAAAATCAAGTCTGGATTTCACCGGTAACCAGTGGAGTGAGGCTAAGACGGGTGACGTGTGTTCTCTCTTTTCGGTCCCAGTCAAAAAGCGAGCTGCAGCATTCTGTACAATCTGCAAGCGTGAGAGTGAAGACTGGCTAATGCCAGCGTATAGGACGTTGCAATAATCAAGCCTCGGTGAAATCTCAGCATGGATAACAGTCTCAAGATCTTTGAACGTGAGAAACGTTTGTTAGCATGCAAAGCCCGACAAGCTGGAAAAAACTAGCTCTGACATCAGAATTTATTTGTTTGTCAAATTTTCATTCAGAATCAAAAAATCTTTGACTTGGGTACGAATATTGGCTTGTAGCGGGCCCAGACTACAGCTAAAGCTATCTAACAGATGTGAAGAGGATTACTTCAGTCTTTTTCCCATTTAACTGCAGGAAGTTTTCATCCATCCAGTCTTTAATGTCCCTTAAATGTCCCCTACCGTCTAAAAGAGGAGTCATGGAATTTATACTAGAATTTAATGGGGGGTAAAGCTGCGTATCGTCCGCGTAACAGTGGTAGGAAACCTTGTGACACTCAAAAATGGAGCGAAGAGGGAGCAAGTATAAAGAAAATAAAATCACAGCCAGAATGGAGCCTCATGGCACTCCACATGTGATGGGAACTGTGGTCGATGAGAACGTTCCAGTTTCCACCGAGAATCTCCCGGTTGTAAGATATGACAGAAACCAGTCTCGTGCGATCTAATCTATTTAGGAGCGTATGGTGATCAACCATACAGTACAAGGATGGCACGGTGTCCAGGATCTACAGCTAATAAAAGACACTGTACTTTGTTTAGCTCTAAACCCGATCGAAAGGGGTCCAAGATATTATAACAAACTAAGTTTAACTGCGTTAATACAACCTCCTCCAATACCTTTGATAGAAATGGAAATTTTGAGATAGGTCTGTAATTTTTGAGCTCAGTAGGATGAAGATTTTGTAAGCAGTGCCTGGACTATGGCATGTTTAAAGCATGATGGAACAGTTCTACTTTCTAAGCAGCTATTGATGATAGAGAGCACACTAAAGGAAACAATGTCCAGTACATCTTCGGAGATCTTAGTAGGAATAGCATCGAGAGAGTATATTTATACAGGACCTCTGTAAGACGCACACAATCTTAACATGACATGACAGAGTGGTACAAAGGAGTTTGTGGAGGAGTGTAAGAAAACAGTGGCTTAGAGGATTTGAAGGATCTTATAAGAAAATTGTGTCAATTCGATTATTATTTTTTTTTTTTTGCCAAGCCATTCCTTTAGTAAGTAAGGAATAAGACACGACAGGGTGTACGGTTATAAAGAAATAATCAACGACGGGGTGGTGTGATGAAGCCAAAGCAAGGTGGAATTACTATTACCACCCCAAAGTGGATTACTTTCCCATAATAGCATGTACTGAAGTGTTTTATTCGCCTTATACCACAAACGATCTGCAAACAATTACATTTTTTACTCATTAAAGAACGAGAAGTCATACTTTTTTATCCGTTTATAGTTACATTTAATGTTGTGGAAGATCAAAAACAAGTTAGGTCCTGTTCTCCTTTACATTAAAGCAGCTCCTTTTTTCTCCGTCTTCAAGTTAATAAAACAAAAATGCAGCTTGTCACATATCGGAGAAACCGGAAAGATATCTATTTTACGCAGACCAAGTGTTTTATGACAAATGAATAATTTATAATAAACTAAATGACACGGTCATTACAAGTTGGTAAAAAAAAAAAAAAAAAAAAAGACAGACAGCAGTTTTTGAGAAATGAGTTTGGAGGTGGGCGGAGGTGGGCAGAGGTGGGCGGAGGCGGGCTGTGGGCGCACAGACAGCTGTGTACATGTTCAAAGCAAAGGTTAAACCAACAAGACTCAGCATCCAGCCTTTCTCTCGCACCGCTGTGAAAGAAACGGTGCGATGAATCAAACCGGAGTCATAACCCATAACCTGCCTGCCACTTCCCAACATGTCCACTTCCACACAAAGCCCCCGGAGCCCCCCGGCCCAGACGCGTTAAGTCCAGTGAGCCACTCACAGCTAACGGCTAACACTTTCAGACAGGCGTGGGATCAGGGAGGCTCGCTATCTGAGCAGGATCTGCCCCATGAGCTGCCAGGTCAGGCGGGACAAACACAAGCCACAGCCAGGAAACTGCACCTACCCCCTACACCCCTACACCATACCCCCCCCCCCCCCCAAACCAATCCCAACAGCCCCCAGGGCTCGAGGACTGGTGGTAATCTGTGTAATACTTTACTCACAGCTATACTCTCAACTTCATCTGCGTGAAATCTACAGCACTCTCACTCGAGAGAATTCTGACAAGTTCTACTGTGACTTTGAGGGTTTGTTCTTACACACTGCACTTCAGAAATCTGGTATTTATATTAGAACTTAAAGACTTTAGACTGTTTTAGCCATTCGTAGGATATGATGGCAACAGCACACACACACACACACACACACACGCGCGCGCGCACACACACTTAATTAAAATACAGTTGGATAAAGGAAAGGGAAGAAATATGGAAAGAAACAAAAACTGGAGGGAAGGAAAGAATGAAGGAAAGAAACAAACAAAAAAGAAAGAAAAGAGCCAATAAAAAGGGAATAATGAGGAAAAGAAACAAATAGAAAAGAGTGTATACTAAGAATAAGCAAGAAAGGCAAGATGTTTTCTTTCAGAGAATGCAGAAAGAAAGAAAGAAAGAAAGATGAGTGGTGTGAGGGTAAAAAACACATGATAAAAATTTTTAAAAGAAAGAAAAAGAAAGAAAGAAGCAAACAAAACATACTCAAACAGTAAAGAAACAAATGGTAAAGGGTTAGCCATAAGAAAGAAAGAACATAAAAAAAGAGTGTATTCTCAGTAAAGAAGAGAAAAGAAAGAAAGAAAGAAAGAAAGAAAGAAAGAAAGAAAAGAGAATAAATAAGAAAAGAAACAAATTTAAAAAAGTGTATTTTCACTCAGAGAATGCAGAAAAATAAACAAATAAATAAAAAAGAAAGAAAGAAAGAAAGAAAGAAAAAGAGTAACAGCGAGGGTTCCAAAGAGAGGACAAGAGAAAGAGAGACAGAAAGCGAGTTGCTGAACACACACTTAGTGTCCACTCATTCGCACACTGGCTCCAGGCGTGTTTTGGAGGACCATGAGAAAAAAAGAGAGAGGGAATGAAAGCATGCAAGTGAGGGAGAGAGAGAGAGAGAGCGTGAGGGAGAGAGAGAGAGTGAGGGAGAGAGAGAGAGTTCCCTCTTTTCTTGCCCAAGCTCATCAAGTACGGGCCAGGGCTCCTGAAAACCGGGGGATTAGTGGCTAGTGGGACTCTCTCAGACCGACTCACTGCAGCCCTGCACGCTACACTGCTTCAGTAAAGCAGCTCAATGTGGTTCTCACACACACACACACACACACACACACACACACACACATGTAACTCTTACACAACCACACATACACAAGAATTTTGCAGAGCACTCTGATAAGAACCTACACACACACACACACACACATCTCTTACACACACGTCTTACACACACATTGAGATCTTACACACTTTAGTTCTTGCATTTTATCCTGAACTACACATTTCTCAGTTGTTTTACATCCTCATGCATTTCACACACACACACACACACACAAAATGTCTAGCGTTCACACAATTTGTCTGCTGAAAGTCATTTGTAAGTACGATGTTGTCTTTAAGCTCATAACGATTGGCAGAGCCTCGAGGCCTGCTTTTACATAACTCACACTTCCTCCATCCTGAACACCACCACACTATCGCACCATCCTAAAACAGCCTCCTGAATGCCACCACACCATCCACACCATCCCGAACACCACCACACCATCCACACCATCCCGAACACCACCACGCCATCCACACCATCCCGAACACCACCACGCCATCCACACCATCCAGAACACCACCACACCATCCACACCATCCCGAACACCACCACACCATCCACACCATCCACACCATCCCGAACACCACCACACCATCCAGAACACCACCACACCATCCACACCATCCCGAACACCACCACACCATCCACACCATCCCGAACACCAGGCACCATCCTGAACACCAAACACCAACTGCACATCCTGAACACCAGGCACCACCCTAAACACCACCATCTGCACCATCCTGAGCATCAAACACCAACCACACCATCCACACCATCCCGAACACCACCACACCATCCACACCATTCCAAACACCACCACACCATCCACACCATCCCGAACACCAGGCACCATCCTGAAAATCACCACACCGACTGCACCATCCTGAACATCACCACACCAACTGCACCATCCTGAACATCACCACACCAACTGCACCATCCTGAACATCACCACACCAACTGCACCATCCCGAACACCACCACATCAACTGCACCATCCTGAACATCACCACACGAACTGCACCATCCTGAACATCACCACACCAACTGCACCATCTCGAACACCACCACACCAACTGCACCATCCCGAACACCAGGCACCATCCTGAACACCAAACACCAACTGCACCATCCTGAAAACCACCACATCATCCTGAACACCACCACACCAACTGCAACATCCTGAACACCTCCGCACCATCCTGAACAGCTTCTGTACCATCCACACCATCCTGAACACCACCAACCCATCTGCACCATCCTGAACACCACACACAATATACACAGTCCTCTACTCACCTTCTCCTAACAACTCTTTGTGCCTTAAAATCTCCAAAACTCTAGAACATGACTAACACACACAGATCCAGGTGAACATACCCACCTTTCCTACAAGCTTCTCTGTAGTTACTGAAAAACCTGATCTGAACATAAATAGTAATAACCCAAGAGTTCAAAGAGTTAGTGCCTTAAAGAAACACTTAAAAAAATAATAATAATAAATAATAATTTACACACTTAATTTAGATTTGAACTGTAATTTGAACTGTAAAAATGTACAATCACTAGTCACTTTATTCAGGAAAACATCACCTGGTCTGCATTGTGTTGTCTATTCTGAGATACACATATCATGCTTTTTATCCATTTATAGTTACATTTAATGTTTGCCAGAACATCCACAAAACAAGTTAGTTCTTGTTCTCACTTACATTATAGCAGCTAGAAACAGTCACTCCTTCTCCAGCTTGTTACTGAGAAACCGCTAAAAGCGTAAAAACTTCTCTGTCCTGAAAATGTCAGAAAGAACTTAAAATTACAGCTTTACCCCTGACGGTTACAAAGCGCCGGCACTGGAGACTCCTTCCATAAACGCTAAATAAACATCTCCTTACAGAAAACTTCACCACATCAATGATCACACACGTTTTTAATCTTTAAATGTGGAGCGTCTTCTGTACAAGTCCCAGTGAATGAGCTGTTACTATAGAAACGATGATGTATTACAATAAGCATATTAATATAAACCTGCACTACGGTCAGAGCTGCTGTTATAGACATTTAATCAAATTAAATTTATTCGGTATACCCATCTAGGCACTAATAACTGGCAACACACTTAAAAACAGTGTTAATGCCATTAAAGGTCAGAGTTTTTAGACGCACTCTTCTCCCACTTTATGATACGAGGTGATGAAGCAGAGGAAGGCGGTGTGGAGATTTTTATTCCTCCAGTCTGGGGGTTAAAAAAGTCTGGGATTCCTGCATTGTTCGCTGGCTCAGACGGCTGGCTGATTAAGAGTGGCTCAGTATGCACGTGTGTGTGTGTGTGTGTGTGTGTGTGTGTGTGTGTGTGTGTGTGTGTGTATGTGTGGGCTGGTGGCCTTCAGGCTAACAAAGCTCTTTAAGCACGGCTCTCAAATGTTAGTCCTGCGAGGCCACACAGTAGTACACAGCTCGCACCTGAAACACACGGAAAAGCAGTTTAAGATCCATCACAGCATTCTTACGGTCACGTTTGCTTACAGTAACTGCACATGGTGTTGTATTTAAAAAGAAAATCGATTTTTACAGGACTGCATATTGGTCGTTGTAAATTACTGTAATGAGTGTTGCTGCAATTTTAAAAGTTTCACTGTTGTTTTAAATAAATTTGAGCATCAGAAATCATAATGAAAAGCAGTCATTCCATTTCAGTTCTTCAGATCTTATCAGTCGTATTTAGTAAAAAAACGTGTTATCAACTTTATCTAATAAGATTGATTTATTATAAGATGTTAGCAGCAGTAAATAATTAAATAAAAGTTCAATATAATGCAGACCATGAGGATACAGAAATAAGATTATCAAAGTTGTCCGTAGAGAACCGTACCCCAAAGTGGTTTCCTTTCAGAAAGGGTTCCAACTTCCTTTTTTTCTGGAAAATAAGAACTCTTACACAATCCTTAAACAACCATTTTAAGACTGTATGTATACAAATTGGTGATTATTTTCTTCTTCATACGTAGAACCTGTCAGGCATTTAACATTTAGCTAATCTGTCTTAGCTAAAAAGAGTTCTCCAAGCGTTTACTGGATAATTAAGCTTTCTTCAAGGGTTCGTAATTATCTTGGATAAATAAAAGTTCTAACCTTTTAAAGAAAATTGTTCTGATTGGTCAACACACTATTGTTGGGTTCTACGTAGACCCTTTAAGGGTTCCTCTAGAGGGATAACCAAATAAGAGCTTTCAATTTTCTAAGAGTGAACTGTTCATTAGTAATCTCTCAAAGTTAATCATGTAGAATTTATTTAATTATGGAATGATGGAAATGAGTCTGTAGATACAATCTAAATAAATTTCAAACAAGATGTTCTGCCTTTTCATTGTAAGAACCTCATAAAAAAAACTGATATACAATGTCACCAATCATATTTTCTTGGATGAAACGAAGCTCAGAGTGACGCAGTTGGACGTCAGATTCGCAAGGGCTCAGAAACGAGGCAAACTCTCCACCGTGAACACACAAGGAGCTTCTTTCATCTCGTGAAGTTCTGTCTGTCAGCAGGTACTTCTTCCTGTCCATCAGTGACGTTAAAAAAAAACCTCTTCTGGAGTTCACTTTACATTTTATATATTCATGACATGTTGAATAAATAATTATGAATATATTGCAACAAGATACAGTATAACTCCTACTACAGATTCTCCTTCTATTAGTACACATCTCCTACTGAAACTCTAATTAGCTCTACTCCTTCATCACTTTCTACTCTTTCTAAGTAAGGAATAAACAACTCAGGGGCATGCTGTTACAGGAAAGTGATCAACGGCGGTGTGGTGTGATGAAGTGGAGTTACTGTTCCCATCCTAGAGTGAATTATTTTCCTAGAGCATCATGTCCTGTAGTGTTCGATTGCAGTGTTTTCATTATAAATCATTCACAGGGACGATCACAGGGACGCTCCACATAATCTAAAATTAATTATAAATGCATTAAAGTGTTGTTATTTAACAAAGAAACGCTTGTAATCTTTAATATGCTGATGTTTTTATGAGGAGATATTTATATGGAAGGAGTCTCCAGTGTCAGTGCTTTGTAAAGTCTGAGGTAAAGCTGTAATTTTAAGTTCGGGAGAGAGGAGGTTTTTTTTTTGTGGTTTATCACTAACATGACAAGCTGCATTTGTTTATTTGTTTGTTTGTTTGTTTTGTGGCTTCTTACTTTCAGGAGAGGGGGGGGGAGTCTGCTGATTCTGGAGTGATGTCTGTCTATTTATTTTTAATTCAGCACTAAGGAAAGTCAGATGTGTAGATATGATTGTAATGAGCAGGTGTATCAGAGCTCCTTCAGCTCGCGCTTGGAGGCATCTGAAAGATCAATGACGGATTTCACCTCTTTAATGAGACCGTTGGCGCTCTCCAGGAGTTTGGGCATAACAGGGTGCTGAGAGATACACAGACCTTCACAGATCACTCAGTACGTAATTAGAGGGAGAGCGTGACAGAGAGAGAGAGAGAGAGAGAGAGAGAGAGAGAGAGAGAGAGAGAGAGAGAGAGAGAGACATACAGACCTTCAGAGATCATTCAGTACTTCATTATCGTGAGACAGAGAGACAGAGAGGGAGAGGGAGAGGGAGAGGGAGAGGGAGAGAAAGGGTAAAAGACACAGACATGCAGACAGAGAGAGACAGACCTTCAGAGCCTATCCTATCCTATCCTTTATTACAGAGAGAGACAGAGAGCAAGAGAGAGAGAGAGAGAGAGAGAGAGAGAGGGATGCACACACGTGTGTGCAAACACAAAACATGCAGTCTATCACTATCACACACACACACACACACACACACACAGCTCTAATCTTTATCTTCGTGAAATTTCATTAAAGCAGAAAAGGTCAGAGAGAGAGGAGTTTCATAGAGTCGGTCACTCACTGCCTTGTTCCCCCTCTCGCTTGCTCGCGCACACACACACACACACACACACACACACACACACACACACACACACACACACACACACACACACACACACACACTCCTAGTTCTGCACTTAACCCACAGCAGTGGTTTAAGGAAACACCTTAAAAACACACACAGTGTTGAATGTCTACTGTTTATCCATCACTGGTTCTTCTCTAAGGTGTAGGATCATATGGCAGAGTTCTCCGTGCTGTAACACTGTAAAAAATAAAATAAAATAAAAAACGCTCTATGTTTATCATCTTAAAGTATATTATTCAGTAACTCTGAACAGTGTAACTAATAGAAAAGGTGTGCAGAGTGAGGAAGGTCACTTTAAAGGTTAAATATCAAACTTTATTCCCTAAACCTGTTCTTAAGTTCAGACCTTCTTCAGTGCTGGTACTGATGTTGATATGTTCAGGTTCCTAAACATGATGTCAACGTGAATGTAATCAGGGGGAAAAAAAAGAAACGTTAAACTTGAACATTTAATTTATCATAACTTCTGTAGAATAATACATGTTTAAAATATTACGTATTTTATGTTGATAAATAGTAGGAGTAGTAAAAATTTACCTTCAAAGAACTTGCTGGATATTAATGTAACTTTAAATGCACAAAAAATACCAAGTGTCTCACTTTAAAAAAAAAATAAATAAATAAATTCTGTAACCGCTGGCCAATGGCTGTGGTGTGAGAGGAATAAAACACTTCTGGGAGGTAACAGTGACTCCGCTTCATCACATCGCCGCGTCGCTGGTTATTTTCCAACAACACACCCCCAAAGTGTTTCATTTCTTACTCAGTCAAATTTTACTACAACAAATGTCATCTCAGCAGGTCGAAATAGTCAAATTTATCTAGTATTTCCTGTTATAAGATTCCAGTAAACTAGACATTATAAAATTATTAAATATTATTAAACCTATTTTTAGATTTTTTTTTATTACTAATTTCAAGCTTTCAATTTTCTAATTCTACTGGCAGATAATTTTCCTTCTTTCTAGAAATTAATGCTGATCTCCGATAAGACTTTTTTCAAGCGGGAAATGAGTCACAACGTCTAGGAATAGGTTTAATAATCATATATTTCATTTATTGTATCTTATAACAGGAAGTACTACATACATCTGACCACATTCATGATATTTTCTCTTGCTAAGATGCCATATTTCGACTATATTTCCATGTAACATGCCAGGATTTATGAACACACACTGCCAGTCAAATTAATTGAACATCATGTATTAACATTTTGGGTTAAACATGAGAAATGAGCTCACGTTAAATATCTACAGGGTGTCAAATGAGTCCAGCATCATGGGGTTCAGGTACATTATTATATTTATACGGACCATGACGGATCTGAGCAAGCAAGAATCCAAATAGTCAAAGAGAAGTTTTTTTATTGCTGTTTTTTTTTATTTTCTCTGATGAGGCTGGACTGATTGGTAAAATTAGAATTAGTAAACATACTTTAAGTAGATAAATAAGTCTAAGTGAACTGAGAAATGTTTGGCACTTTTTATTTTATTGGGAAAAATCTACCTGTAACTGGAAAAGTCTGACCTGGAGCTCTCTAATTATTAAGGAGCGCATGAAGCATGTATATTTGTGTTACAGCTGATACTAACGCTGTCTAACCTCAACTACAAGACCCGTCTTTATCTTTATGAACAGGCTGAAAGGAGAGAAGGTTCAGAGCTTTCTAATGGAGAGGATGTAACATGCGTGGATTAGCGTTAGCCGGATCTTTCTGTTAGCCGGTGACTAGACAGGCAGACTACTTCGAGTAGATCACTCGGAGTTCTCATCTTCACATTCCTACTGACAGTCCACAGTGAAACAGCTCGAACCAAACCACTGCGCGTGCACACACACACACACACACACACACACACACACACACACACACACACACACACACACACACCCACCCCTCCACTCTGTCTGTCCCTTCATTGTTGTGTTAAGCCGTGTGTCCAGGGTGGACAGGTAGGATCTGCTGTTGTTAAGTGTCCAAAGACTTTGGCCACACACACACACACACACACACACACACACACACAAAACACCATTCAACTAATATTTCACTCTAATAGATATTTTAGTTTTTAAACACATTTATTATTATTATTATTATTATTATTATTATTATTATTATTATTATTGAACGTACTTCTAGATATTCTTTTCTTAATTCAAGCTTGAAGTGGTCTCGTCCTGTTATCAGATAATTTCAGCTTATTTCAAGTGTTTATTTATAGAAAGTAGCAAAATGATCACTTACAGAATAAGAAATCAGTAAATATGTCTAGAAATACATTTAATGGTCTTATATTTGTTATATAATAATCTCATAATGAGAAACATCACATGAGTTTCCTTTATTCTGAAGATACAGGTGTATGCAAAAGTTTGGGCACCCCATTTTTGTGCTCATCTTTAAAAATATAAACTCTTTTAAAAAAGAGTTTAAAGAGTAATTACTATTACGGGCATGACTTTAATAATGGCAGGTTAAATACATCATGCAAGTAAACTTCAGTGAAAAGCTCCCCCTGGTGGTAGAGTGTGAAAAGTGCAGCCTGCTCCACATTAATGATGGAACAGTGTGTAGTGTCTATCTATCCATCTATCCATCTCTTTCTCTCTCACACTCTCTCTCTATTTCTTCGTCTCTCACTCTCTCTCCGTCTCTCTCAATCTCTGTCATGTTCTCTCCTTCTCTCTCTTCCTACCTTTCTTTCTGTATTTCTATTTTTCTCTATCTCTTTCTAACTTGCTCTGTCAATCTCTGTGTGCCACATTCTTTCTGTCTTTCCCTCCCTCCATTTCTCTCTCTCTCTCTCTCTCTCTCTCTCTGGAAGAAAATTATATCCCAATACGTTATCATTTCTGTAGTAACTCATTTACAGGGACTTGATACTCTACATAAACAAAAACATGAAAAAACGGGTTTAATTGCTGATGTGGTGAAGTTTTCTGTGAGGAGAGTCTCCAGTGTCGGCGCTTTTTTAACAGTCAGAGGTAAAGCTGTAACGTTTCTGACATCTTCAGGACACAGGAGTTTACGCTCTGCAGTTTCTCAGTAACATGACAAGCTTATAAACTTCAAGAGAGAGAAAAAAAGAGAGGCTGGTGAGGGAACGACTGTTTACAGCTGCTACAAAATAATGTAAGTGATAACTAACTTGAACTAATTTGTTTTGGATGTTCAACCGTATGAAATGTGACTATAAATGGATAAAAAGTACAGCAAGAAATAAAATTGTTAGTATTGACAAATTGCTGTGTTATAAAGAGGAAAACATTTCATTAATGGAAAAGATTGAACTTCGGGGTGTTAACAGTAACTCTACTTCATCATACTATCCTGATGTTGATTATGTTCCTCTGACAGCACACCCTGAAGTGTTTTATTTCTTATTTAGCTAACGCACTTCACGTAGGATGATGCAAGCTAGATAGCAATAACGAATGTTTCGCAAAAAGGCCTAATGACTCGAAATATTTTTAAATTAATTTAAGCAAAAATTATTTCAATTTCAGCCAATCTACATCCAGCTTACTTATAGCCATAGCCAGTCTAAAACCCACCACCACAGACTCTGCATCAGTCACATGACGTCCCTTGAAACTCAGTCTGTTCTGGACCCTGATGATATACAGTACGAACGTCTATAAAGTAAAATAAAAATAAAGATAAACACACACCATGTGCTTGCAGCAGCTGAAATTCTTTGCCAGCGTAAGCCAGTGTGACACGGGAGAGAGAAATCTGACACAAGTTCCATCACCGTGACGACAGTCAGTTTCCACCAGTTGTCATGGTTACATGCTAAGGCATCAATTAAGGCGCAGATCGTGTCCTTATGCTCGAGACTGAAATGGGAGAGAGAGAATTAAGCCCCGGGCGGTCGGTCTGATTCTGACATCTCTACAGGTGCCATGCTGTGAGCTCACAGCTGCTGAAATCACACGCTGCAATGGAAATTAAATAACCGATCAAAATGGGTTCCTCGTCTGTTTCTGACATTTTCCAAACATCTGCCATGTTAGCGAGTGTATTACTGTCATCAGAGTTGACATCTGGACCCAAACTACACCATATCACTGCAAGCATTTCGAGAAAGTGCTGAACTATTTTCTAAAACAGACTTGTTAAAGGTGGGGTCTGTAATTTTTACACCAGAACCCTTTTTGTAATATTCAGTAACATTCAACTATAACATTCCAGCAGTTCAGTAAAATATTTGCCGAGAGGAGAAACGCAGGTCTCCGTTACACTCCAGGCTCGAGAAAGAAGAAACTGATGTGGAGCACCAACAATCAGCCGATCAGGAAATGAGGTGTCCCTACACACCTGACATGACAAGCTGCAGTTTTTTTTTTTGCCTTATTAACTTCAAGAGAGAGAGAAAAAAAGTGAGGCTGATGAGGACACAACTGCTGCTGTAACGTACAGTAAGTGAGAATAGGAACATTAGGAATTAACAATTAATGGATAAAAAGTATACACTATATAAAGTATACACAAGTACAGTGCATGGCTAAAAGTATGTGCACCCCCAACCATCACACCCATACGTGGTTCTTCTCCAAACTGTTGCTACAAAGTCGTAAGCACACAATTGTACAGAACGTCTTTGTATGTTGTAGCATTACATTTTCCCTTCACTGGAACTAAGAGGCCCAAACCTGTTCCAGCATGACGATGCCCCTGTGCACAAAGCGAGCT